>JAQFXW010000985.1:0-16200 GCA_034693945.1 Dendrobaena attemsi
TTTTTAGCACTATTTGTTGTAACGTCCCATCCTTCTCGATTCCAATCGCCATACGTACCTGATTTAGTATTTATTTATGCATAGACCTATTTAGTGGGAGTCTATTCAGATGATTTTCTAGTGTATTTTATTGAGTCTCGAATCTCTGCCTAACTAACTAATAAAATCCACCAAGCACCAACTTTGTGCTTTTGCAACATTAGTGCCCTCCTTCCCAAGTGCTATGGACTAGAAGAAGGTTTTACACTCGAGGAACTTTGTAAAAACGTAAAGTAAATATACGATACAAAAATAGCTATTTTTCACGTTAATTTATTTTAATCTTTGCATCTTTGACCTTTGCATTTTTAATCTCTGCATGGACATCGTCTGTATAGGATGATAGCCTGACGCCACTACAGAGCACTTCCAGACTACTGGTGGATGCCGATGGAGGTAGCATCAGTTTTAGACCTCTGAACAAAAGTGACGAGGGACGTTACACCTGTCGGGTGAACAATGATGTCGGCTCAGATTCTAAAGAGGGTTATCTCAGAGTTCTGGGTAAATTTTTTCTCTTCAGATTCATTGTCGTAGAATTCCTTTCATCTGTCTTTGAATTAATAAGGTCCTTTGGTCGTGAGATTAGGCAAAGTAATCTTGTACATCTGAGTATTGCATTCATTGTATGCTTGTTTTTTATAGCAAGACGTTTGGGAAAGGATTATGGGCACCCATTTAAGGACAAATAATGTGGAGTTCTCAAAATGCTTCTCTCCTCTCTCCTCCTTAGCTCTCCTCCCTTTTCTGCTATGAAACAGCCTCTTCAAACTGCAATGGTACAGATCATAATTGTGGAGTGTGTTGAGTCCACATAAACAGTGTGGGGCAAAGTCATACTGTATATGCAATATGTACAAGTATAATTGTATATGTGTGTGTATATGTATCTGTGTGTGCAAAAGTACTGTCTATTAAATGGCATAATTATAATACACATTATTTAAACTGAAAAATGAGATGAACAGGATCGAATAAAATAATTATTGTCGATGGTGTGGCCAATCCTCAGATCGGATTGGATTTCTGGAATAATAAAATCTCAGTTTCGTGCCAACAATTCATCTGCCATATTTAGAAGCCCCGTTAGGACTGCTCATAATATCTTACGTACCATTGGATGATGCCTTTTGATGCAGGGCCCACAAATGGCAATTGCTGTCCAGTTGGGCCCACGAACATGCGTAGTTTTCAGAATTAATTAATTCAAGAATTGCACCCCTTCAAGGAATCTACTCAGAGATTATTCTGTGTCAGAGTGTCAATCATCCAGTGTGACAGTGAGTGGGACATTTGTATCCCAATGACATGTATACTTTGTGTCAAACTTTGTATGTTCATCAATTTTTAGGATCAGTAAAAACAGACATATTGGTAAGATTATTATTGATGTAACTGGAAACCATAATCGAATTCTTGCATTTGAATGTTTTGAATGAGTGCATAATTTCTGTTTAACAGCTTGTTATGAGTTTCTCTGACAGCTGATTACCTTAAAATTAATTGGATTTGAATCTTTTGCAGTTAAGCCTTTGATTTACCAGTTCCGCAGCATTGTTCAGACGGAGGGTGAGAGGGTGATGCTGGAATGTCTGTCTCATGGGGACCCTACACCAAGCATGACTTTCAGAAAAGCGGGTCTGCAGAAGGACTATGTCGTTGGAGACAACGTAATGTTTTGCTGAACTCTTTCTTGGACTCTGCATGTTGTTTAAAGTATTGCAGAGTAAAAGCACTGATTTTTAAAGTCTGATAGGAAAACCTGTGGAGTGTTGAGTTCTTGAAAGATCTGCTAAACTGAAATTTTTTTGTTTTTTTTTAACCCTTGAATAACTTAAGAATAAAATAAAAATCAGTAAATTCACCAGAAAGGGCAACAGATTAGTAGTTTTTATTTTAAAGTATTGAAAGTCCAATCTGTAAAGCTGTTTGGTGCGAAGCTATCATTAGTCAGTTCCAGAGCTCAAAGTCTCTACTTCTGTTCTGATATTTATATTTGAAACGATCTTATGAATTGCAAGTTGCTTTAGTCACAATGTACATGATGCGACATATGGGAGCAGTGATGTAGACCTATAGCTGTTTTGAATTTTGTGGAGGACGCAAAGTACTCAATGCTAATTTGTAAAGGGAAGCATGACATACAAAAACTTACTGTGAAGATTTCTGTGACAGATTTTAACCAACATTTTATGATTTTTATGATTTAGTGTTGAAAATATTCAACATTCTTTGAAATAGTGTTTTTTCAATTGTAACTTTCTCGTAATACGCTGCAAATATTCACTTTTGTTGTACACATTTCTGAAATAGTTATATTTGGAAGTTGAGCATCTCCATTAGTGTCCTCCCAGCTAAGGCTTTGACAGACATGTTCCATGGGGATCATTTTACATATTCCTTATCCCATTGGGACCAAATCCTGTCAGTCTTGTCTTTTTATGAGTCTATGAGATTGACTCACTTAAGTCCTTTAATGAGGAGAAGGATTAGTTTTCTATGTATTTGAGTGCTTACTCGTTTTGAAAAGAGTTAAGCATCTTTTCAAGGATCGGGTTTGTAAATTTTACAACAGGATGACGCAAGGATTAACGTGAAGAGCATACCAGGCAAACTGCAGATGACAATATTCAGCCTAATACCAGACGACATGTCGAACTACACGTGCAAGTCAACCAACCAAATTGGCTTCAGCGAAGAAACGGCATCAGTCACTGTCAACTGTATGTTATTATAAGACAAACTTAAGCTGCAACAACTCTTTTTTACACATCTGCAAATTTACTGACTCTGACGTGAATAAACTTTTCACTTTAGCTTCCACCTCTGTATGCTATGTAAAGCGGAAAACATTTTCCAGCATTGTAATAAATTTGATGAAGAGTATGCAGATCAATCTTTCCTCAAGACTGTCTCTGTTTAAGGTCCTTGTGCACCTACTCAGTTCCCATGTGCATTCAGCGCTGTAACTGCTGTCAGTTTATCCTGACAACTTTTTCTATATCCTCCCCGTGATTTGATTTATTTATAAACTGCAGACTTTGCTGTTTGGGAGATGCTCTGGCGTTATGTTCATGAATAGCATGATCTATAATTAATCCTTGAGTTTTGGGAATGAGTCTTGGATCATGACTTTAGTAATATTAATGAATAATTTGAGAGCTCTGAGATACCACCTTTTGCAAACCCAATCCATCCATATGATTTTCATAAAAGTTCAATATTAAAATATGAAAGTAGAGTAAGTATGAATTATGTGCATTTGTCGCATCTTGTATATATTATTATCTGTACCCGCCGATGTTAACTTGTTTCTTTTTACTTTTTTCCTATGTTTTCAAAGTCCAATTGATCCTTCCAAAGAAATGTCTTTAATTTTTAGTTCTGTTTTTTTTTCTCAGTCCGGCCAAGATTTCCAAGCAGCCACACTAAAGTTGTTTATATATGGGCTGGGAAGACACGAAACATAACTTGCAAAGTTCAGTCAGAGCCGTCTCCTACTATCGATTGGCTCCGAGCCTCTCGCCCTTTGGCGAACAATGACACGTTCAGGATATTTAACCTTGGCAAGGAGAGCAGCCTTCAGGTTTGCGATAAACAGTTTTTAAAAGTTCGTAGGTTGATTCGGTTGGAATTTTTTAAGAACTGATGAGATGATATATGCTACCTGAAGGAAACATTTACATTTATCTTATGCTCTTATATTAGTTATAAATAGTTTGTTTTGTTTATTCTGTCTATGGCATGCCAGGAGGTCATAGTTCAAGTAAATGAGTGGAATGCTTTCTATCATCCTAACTCATTGCTGTGTATTAATGCTTTCTTTAGGTGAAAGTGAGAGAAGTGGACCAAGGATGGATTTATGGTCCGTACGTTTGTCATGCCAGGAATGAACTGGGAACCAGTGAACATACGATTGAGCTGAGAAGAGCAAGTAAGACTTCTGAGCTATTTTGTAATCAGAAATGAGACACTGTTAACATTCAGAGAAATTGAGTTGGGAAACAGGAAAACTATCAGGAATGTAGCCCAGTTATCTGTAGAATGTAGATTAATTTTACGGTGACTTTTATTTGTTCGATTTTACAGATAATATGATATTAAATTGGAACCTCATAGACAGTTGTTTTCTAATCCAACAAGACTGTATTTTATGCATCATCATCATCTTAAAGGATATTGTTTCATACACATAATGAATGGTTTAAAAGAACTCATGCTCATTTTCTTTTAAATTTGCTCTGTGATGATTATTCTGTGTTTAAAATGAGTAGACTATATAAAATTATATACATAAGTTTCGGAATGTGCAAGAGCATTGTTTCTTATATTTTGGATGCATTGCTTTAATTTAGCTAGTTCTCACAGTCATTCAACACTGGGTTATACACGTTTTCATGGATACAACTATTGTTATGTACTTATTCACATAAATCATACATGCAATTGTTGCATATCCATAAACATGCATGCATGCTTAAATAGATGGCGATATGTAAATAACCGTGCTGCCCAACTGTGCATATTGCTGACTTTAACTTATTTGATGATTTTGTGATCCACTGCTTTGAGACATATAACACTTTGTATGATATGTCATGAACTCTGGTTCTATAGCTGTCCCTGGTGAACCCAGCAAAATCGCTGTGACTGAACTGATGCCGAACAGCGTCATCATCGATGTCGATCCGCCGAAAGAAGACGGAGGAGAGAGGGTCATCGGATATCATGTCGAATACGACGAGAAGGTGCAAGAATACTCTACAGGTATAGAGAACGACAACTCGTGTGCCACTCCCTGTCAGTGAAACAGTTTAGCCATACTGTAGAGCATGAGGTGCATTCGCTTTCTTTCTCGGCTATTTTTCTGTATGGTTTGAATTGAGTTTTCCTCTGAGTTCCGTTCAGTTGTAATCGACCAGCGTCTGTTGTTACAAGTGTCAAGACTAGCATTAAACTCAAGCCGAACAGAGATATGCAAATAGTAACAAATGATGTTTTTAATAATCTCTTGAAAATGCTCAATTAGTTAAAAACTGATCATCTCGGAGAGTTATTTGAAAGTGAAATACTTTTATTATTTATTGTTTATTTCTTATGTATTTATGTAGCACCCCAATTTGCCAACGAAGGCTCCTTGCAGTGAGTAATTAAAGACTAGGCATGCTTAACCTAGGAAACATTATTTTGCCATATCAAGATACCTTGTCACAAAATTAAGGTGGTAATAGATTAGGACTATCATTATTGTTCATGGAATTAGAGCTAAAGGAATCTATAAAAAGTTGGGACTGGAAAGAAAAATCGAGTAAGAAAAAGAATTAAGGCAATTACTTTACTGCCTACTATGTGTCTTTGTATGTTGCAGTTTATTTGTATATCTATGTTATAAAGAGTAATGGAAAATATTGCCATATCTTTCTTTTCTAGTCAATATCAGTGGCTCCGGTTTTAGGCCGACTTACAGCAGTAACCTTGCTATCATTGATGTTCAAGGTATATTGTTATACACTATGCGTTCTTTGGTGTCCCTAGGCATTGCATTCTTCTCTACAGCATTATTAGCACTGCTGTGACTACATTTTAGCGGTTTTGCATGGCATATATGCTTTCTTACACGTTTACTTAGTTCTCCTTAGTTAGTGCTGTTGATGCTCCTATTTGTTTCATTTGAAGGTAGGCCTAAATGTTCTTTTTCTTTATTTAAATCCTCTCAATATGCAGTAAAGAGATTGTTGGAAGATATTGTCCAATAACCATCAATGTCAAATTTCTTGACCTTTTTTGACATTTAATTATAATAGTACTTTCACATACGGTCTGAGCCAATAGGCAAAGAAAGGAATGAGCATATGTAATGCCTTCGTTCATTTTGCAAGTTACAAATGCAAACAGCAAGGACACAGTCAGAAGTTTGCTATAGACTTCTTTTGTATTAGAGTGATATTGCAGCTCAGTCAATGATAAAGCCTGCAGTGTTTTCTTTTGTCAGCAGCTAGACTGTGGATGTGTAACTAAATGGTAATTAGGGCCTGATCAAATAGTTTCATTCTTTGATCTCAGTTCTTGTCTTTAATCCACTTATCAAGAATGATCTTCACACTTTCTTCTCCAACTAATTATGACTGTTATGCAATATACTGGAAAGGTTTTTTTGTGCCTTCATTTGGTTTTTGTTTTGTGCATGCATCTTATATCAGAACTTTTGTTTGCGTGTTTTTAATTGAGTATGACTTTTGAATATTTTAATGTAATTTAACTCAAGTTCATCAATTTGAAACTGATTAAAAGCAATTGACTCTTTTTGCCAACTTTATCAGCTTGCTGAGCCCAGTCTAAAACTAGCCAAAAAAGTTTGGGTTGTAGTTAACAATTTGCATTTCAGACTAAAAAGGCCAAATACTGCTGATATGTTTGTTTGTGGAGAATTTAGGTAATTAAAAATCTAGAACTTTTAACATTGCATGTTTCTAATTGCAGTTCTGAATTTAAAAAGCTATTGATGTTATTTTAATCACAGCAATAACCTGCTTTGATATACTCATATATTATGTTTATTTGCTTGATATGCTTCTTGTTAGCTACTTATAATTGTGTAAACTCATTACATTGTTGGTTACAATTGTAAACCTCACAAAAATAAGAGCTGAAAAGTTTTAATTGAAGTAATAAAATTACCGACAATCAACTCATATTTTCAGTTGTGATACATGCAAACTATCAGGAGATGTAGCCCAGTTATCTGTTTACTTTAGTTGAGCTTCATTTTCAGACAATAATAATGTCCTGTATTCCGAGACATTCATTTTGTTTATTTGAGAGATTGAAATAAGTGCCCACAGCATAAAAGAATCGGCATTAGTAACTGTTCAGGTCTTAGCATTGCATAATTCATGCATTGTACTTGAAGAAAAATATCTGTTAGGGTTTGTTTATACACTTTTTTTATTGTGTTTCAGGAAGTAAGATAACCATTGAAAATTTAAAGCCAAGTACAACTTATCGACTGAAAGTGAGAGCAAAGAATGACGTTGGCGTTGGTGGTCAGTTGGAGCAGACGGTGATAACAGAATCTATTCGTAAGTTTTCATGATCTTTCCTTGGTCTTGTACCTGAACTAGAGTATTAGGCATTTTAGGAATTGTTCTGGACTTTAAAGGCCTTAGGTACAGCTTAGATCATTCTCTTTCTTCTTACCATTATACTGACTTTGTGCTTTTTAAAGCTGGACCGGTTAGCTATGTTGGTAAGAGTGCAGACCGCATACGTCTCTTATTACGGACCACGGATCACCTCCCGATGCATTCAGAGATCTAAATCTCAGACAGATGGGACGAGGTGGCACAGTGGATGTTCAGTGCCTTGTGACCAAAAGGTTGCGGGTTCGAATTCCACATGAGCTGCTACGTAGTGTCCTTGGATAAGCTGCTTACCCATAATTGTATCTGAGGAAGGAAATCACATCACAGTCACAAACATAATCCACGAACCTGCCTTTGGACAAAGAACTCATCATCATCATCATCATCATTATCACTGTCTTATTAAAGCTGAGATCTCAAGTTCTACATAGTTGAATTGTTTGGTTATAGCAGATGGGAAACGATCTACTCAGCATTCAGTACGATGTGCCTGAACTACATTGTAGGGCATAAATTATAAGCTGGTATTGGAGTAATGACGTATGGACCACAAATTGAGCTGAAGATTTGCTGAGAGCTCCCAATTTTGTTCTGCAAATAATTTGTAAACTTACATTTTAGTTGTTAATTGTAATAATACGTTTCAATATACGAAGCACCTCTTAGAGTAACCTGAACAGAGACCCTCCCAACTCAATCAGATAGAAGCACTGCTAAACAGCACACAGTCTTTGGATGCCGGCGAACCGCATAAAAGGGAGGCAGGAGCTCTAACGTCAGGCCATGAGGAAGACGTTCCATATGGACGGTACATGTATGTGGCAGATTTCATGCAAGGGAAGAATCGATCGCAGGGCACTGCCACCAGGCAGCAAGGAGATCCATGTGCAGAGACCCACTGGGTAGGAAGGAGCAAATGGTTTTTTATTTGTCTTCAGACGAGTGACATTGAGCATTATTTGAAAAATTAATTTGAACATGTTATAAATCGAAGTCGTGAATTCTGTTTGTTTTTGTCAGGAAAACCGTATCCAATTGAAATCGTGTCACCTATGGATGCTGATGCGTATGAATATTTGCTTGAATGGAGGAAGCCAAATACAGGTGGACTGCCCATCAAGGAATATGAATTCCAAGTTAGGAGAGTGAGTCAAATTACGTATCTACATTTTTTTAAAAGCTAAACCCTAGAGCGAAACTTTGTTTTGCTAAATGCGTACTCTTGCACAGCTTCCTGAAAGATGCTGTAGATTATATGCAGTTAGTTGATATGTTGAATTTCAATTAAAGCGATGCTGTTAAAAGTGTTCAAAATAAATAGTCTGTTTAACCTAAAACCCAGTGTTTTAATACATAGTTGAAAAAGTTTTAATTGAATTGCAGAACATTAAAATGGATCTCTTTGATGTTGATTTATTTATTCCTTTATTAGATAATAATGACTTCTTTTATTATCAATTCCCAATGACAGACACGTCATCATGATTACAATCACAGTATGAACGAATGTTCCGACTATTGCAGGAGTAAAATCTAACCATAGATAGTCAGACTACGAAGATGTAGTTACAGTGGATATTCAAGAGTTAGAAGTCAAAGTGAAAGTTAAGTGAGTTTTGATCTGATTTTTGAAGAAAAGAAGTGAATTTTAGATGTGAAGTGAGTGGCAGTTGAAGCCATATCTTGAGGCAGAGGCATGAGTAGCACATGAACAGCACATTTGTGAACGGTAGCCGTAGTTGTGATGATTAAAGCGATAGTGCTAATTATTGTATTAATCTACTTGCAGATTAGAGTTGATCTTGTGGAACTAATTGAGGCCTGGGAGACCATAACAATCAAAGATAATCCTGAAATTCCAAAGGTGTTCCACAGACTCTCTCATCTTACTCCGAACTCCACTTACCAGCTGTTAATACGAGCCAGAAATGACATTGACTGGTCAAAACAAAGTGATCAATTTACATTTGTAACTAGAGAAGGTAAGTACTTCAATCTTCCATGCTACATAAGATTAGTCATTTATTAATCAATTGCAGCAGTGTAATTAGACTGATAATTAAGAGTCACCTGTTGAATCCATGACAAAGCATTTACAAAAGAAATACTATTGACCCCGGGTATAGTTGGCTGGGCCAAGGTGATTATATAATCAACTTGACTCAGCCGACTATATACAACAGTTGATCTACTCTGAAGAACTGAAAGTCTTGGGCTTAACCCCTATATCCAGGGTCCACGGTAAATACCTGCTACTGTCATGTAAGAGCGTAAGCCAACATTGCGTCAGAGCCCTTGCAGTACTTACAGCTTCCAGATAAAAAGATTAATGAAGACGAAGAAACTGGACTAAAAAAGCCCAAAAGACAGACAAGCGGGGTATGAAGTATTCATGCTGAAAAATGAGAAGCAAGTGTTATTGTAATCTAATATTTATAAATTGTTGCCACTTCAAGTAAAAACTCATCAGTGGCATATACGAGTGGCGTTAAACTCATCAATGGCGCTAATTTACAGACTTCAAGCACTTGTGAATTTATGGAAGGAACAAACTGAGAAGCACAGCTCTCGAAAAGAGCAATTCCGAAGTGGTCCTTTCTTATGAAGCAAAGCTTCTGAACTGAACTGTAGCAGTATGCACTGTTAGGGCAGGTGACCATTCGTCTCGGAGATGAATGAACTTCCCACTGGAAATATACACAAGGACAACATATCAAGGCATCTGCTGGCAATTGTGATTTTAACCTCTGACCTTTTACTACATTCATTTATTCATATATTTCGATACCATGCTAGCATGCTAACCATTGGACTGTCTTTTTGTGCAATTTAATTTTGTTTTCATTTTGTCGACCATAATGTTTAGGGCTCTATCCTTTACCGACCCGCCATTTCAATGTCAAGGTGTACTATTATATACCGGTGTACTATTATATACCATTTTAATGTATGCCATCATCAAGGAAACTAATACCATCTTAATGTATAATATATATTATATTTTATTCGATAGGTGGCTCTAACTTAGCGGGACTTTGTCGCTTTTGAGTAAGCCTTTGCTTCAAACCTCTTTGTGACTCAATAATATTATGCTTCAGTTTCTGTTATTGTTTGGCTGGATCAATAAACGATTTTTGATTTGATTTTGATTTTGAATACCGTCATCCTGTGTTTTATAAATCGGAGCTTCACAATTATGTATACATTGATCACCACCCGGCAAAGTGACCAAGAAGCCCCTACGAAGATCAATCCAGATAGAAACGTAAAAAAAAATAGGGGAGAAAAGACACTGGTAGAAAGGATATAGGAAAAGTACTTAGAGAGATGAATGAAAAGAACACCAATCGTGGCTTACACGTTGAAGGAGTAAGGAGTGGAGGAGGGCAGACGAAAAACACAGATGCATAACGTCAAAGAAGAGAAAGAAAACATCAGAAACAGATAAGTCTGGAGGAAACTCATAGGGGCCTCATTGTCAGGAAATTGATGGAAGAGAATCAAGAAGAAGATACATTGATCTTACACATTTATATGGAGATTTGGGTTGTTGTTGTTGTTGTCAGCCACTGATGCCGAAATGGCCAGTCGTTCAGCATCTGCCACATCTGGCATTGTCATCGGAGTTGTTATTGCTATCTGTGCCATCATCCTCATCACCATCGACCTCTCCTGCTTCTACATCAATAACTGCGGAGTCACGAAGACAATCTGCGTGCACGTATGTGCAAAGAATTACAGCAAAGAAAAGGTGATGGAAGAAGGCGAAAGGTACGCTTCATCTCAGTATTAGATATATATACACCGTGGTTCAAAAAAAAGGTAAGCCACACTATTTTTTTTATATCTCTAACACCTGACAATGAATCATCCTAACATTTCCCAGATATTTAGAGAAGTGGACCAAAAATGTTTTTCCAAAATATCGTATGACTCCAACATACCATAAATATTATATGAATCTTTAAACTTCATATTTCGAAATTTAGGTTTACAAGCATTTTCTATCAGATTTTGTAAAAGAATAGTGGGCTAATTTTAAAACAAAGACAGTTTTAATTTTTTGGAAGAAATTCTCACTTATAGGCCTATGGTTTGATGATTTAATTAAAGAAAACGTGCAAAATGTCCTGCTTGTAAGGAAGTCTGGAGGCATTGGCACCATTGAGCAACAGCCCGTCGATTATCCTCTGTCGTAATATCGCCTTCTTTTTGAGCAGATAAAGAACCGGAAATCATTAAATAGAAAAGTAAGAATATGCATTTTTTCTTTTGGAAACACTAATAAAAAATTATAGTTCAAGTTTCAATATTTTGTTCATAACATACCCGTACAAAATTGGTAGTTAAAGTTTGGCTTACTTTTTATTGAATCAAAGAGTCGAAATTTGCTTGTAAACCTATTTTTCGGTATATGAAGTTTGAAGACTCATATAAAATTTACAGAATTTTAGAATCATATGATATTTTGGAATAATATTCTTGGTTCACTTCTCTAAATATGTGGAAAATGTTAGTATGATTCAGTATCAGGGTTTGGAGATATATCAAAAACAGTCTGGCTTACTTTTTATTGAACCACAGTGTAGTTATTAGACATGGTTTATCTGGATTGCATTAATTAACTTTAATTCACTGTTTAGATTCCTTACCAAAAAATTTTCAAACTGTCCATCAATATCTGTGCTTCACTTGAGCCTAAGTATCATTAATTTATCATTAACGAATCACTTATCGCTAATATTTATGAAGTAATGTTATATTGAAGTCTTATAGTGTCATATGCAATGTTTTGTATTATGTTCTATACTGCCAGACCATTAAAATCTAGTTTAAAACGCATTTTCCTAAATTAATTAGACTTTTCTGTTCTAGCCAACTGCCTTACACAAGTGTTGGGAAGACCAGTGTACTATTGGCCACCCCTTTCTAATACTTATTTTCAAGTCAAGTCTTAAAAGGGTTATTGACCATTTGCCCATAATTAAGTAATTCAAAACCGTACCAATTGAATGGACGATAACCAAACTAGAAACTGATAAGTTCATTGTTACACTGGTGTTTTGAGCACAAGTTTATTTTGTAGTGGCACATTTTAATGTATGTGTTTGTGTCTTTTGCTGCATGAAGGATGAGTTTAATTAGTTCCTCCTTAGTTTTTGTTAACTTTTCTTCCAATGGAGGAGTGTCTTTGGTAATTCTTTAAAATATAGCACCAAGGCTCTGCAGTCCGGTGAAAAAAAGGCGACTAAGCAGGACAAGAACGCCAAAGCCGAGTAAGACATCCCAGGATTATGTTGTCCAATGTCTTACTGGCTTCCTGCTTCACTTAGAAACGAATGCTGCATGACAATTAAGTTAGTTTAGTGAATAGTGATTAATGTAGGAATGTACGAAGCTGGCATTCGACTAGTCTATACATTACATACATGCATAATTGCATATATAAAATATATATTTATAGGCATGCTAATATATATGTGTCTATATAGTGAAGGCTTATTATTATTATTTCATTTTATTTTATTTATTTTATTTGAATCAATGCAAACGGAATGAAATGCGATGACTCAAATGCAAGAGTGAATATTTTGTGTTAGTTATATCCATGGCATGCTTACCACTTAGTTCAGGGATATTTTAATTTATGGACTGCGTTCAGTTAATATGTATTCTTCTGCTGATATGCTGAGAATTTGTCTTCTTTATCGTGGCTTTACTCGTGCATGTGTGCATAAGTATAGTTTTATAATATCAAACCTTCACTGAAGGAATAAAATGAGTGGCTGCATTGCATTGTGAGTGTAGTATGCTAAGCTGTCTGGGTACGTAATTCACATGAATTGGTTCTGTTGCAATAGCAAAGTGACAGTCTGTGTTTATCACTATCTTTCCGTGAATGTTTTGTTACCATTGTTACCACATATCACATGCCCTGTTTACGTAAAACCTATACATAGATAGAGTCTCGTATGTAGTCTTAACCTTCCTTTGCCAGATGGCATAGTAATTGAGGTGCTTTGTCATCTTATCTCTGACTCACCTACCAGTGTTGTAATTGGAAGAACTGCCGAGTAGTGGTTCTCTTGAAGATGTGCTATAGAAATCTTGAAATAAATCTTAACAGCTATATTAGCTAAATTATTATGGTACCAGTAGACTTGCCTGTCCTAAGATTTCTTAATCAATCCCAATCAATCAATCCCAATCAAGTCATTCACAATTTTACTGTCAATCTACAATTAAAGGTCCACAGTTATAGTGAAGAAACCAACTATAAGATGAAATAATCATATTATTCAGTTGTAACACATATGATATTGAGGCATTCTCCTCATCCTTTTCCTAAACCCTCTGTTTATTAGTTCCTTGCTCTACTACTTGTGATATTTCATCACTTTTTGTCCATATCAGATTGAACTTTTTTTAGTATAACATCATAAGCATCCTCATCATGCAGTGACTTTAAGTGCACTCTGCACTGCACACACCATGGAGCCTTGTGACATTTGGCATATATATATATTATATATATATATATTATATGCATGACATGCATATGTATACACACACATATGATATTATATACAGGGTGAGGCATAAAATAGACCCCCCTGCGCTTTTTGCTAATATTGCGGTGAAAAGTAGGAATATTTAAATATAAGTTTAGAGACTGAAAGGCAAATCATATTTAAGTATAATTACCAAATTTTATCAAAATATTCAAAACAGGACAAAAGTTATTCAACCTTCAGTGACGTCACCCACTGTTTTTTGATGGTTCAAAAACGCTTCAGTTTTCTTCTTACCGGTATATTTCCGCCAAAAGTAAATATTGTTTAGGCTGTAGAATTTCATTTAAAGATTTTAACTTTTGGCGGAAATATAAGAAAAAACTGTTAAACGTTATTTGAACCATAGGAAAACAGTGGGTGATGTCACTAAAAGTTGAATAACTTTTGTTCTTTTCGAAATATTTTTGTGATATTTGCTAGTTACACGTAGATATGAATTGCCTTTCAGCCTGTAAAATTGTATTTTAAAATGCCCACTTTTGATGGAAGTATTGGCAAAAGACGTAGGAGGTCATATTATTAGCAAAAATCTCTGAAACATTTTCGAACCATCAAAAACAGGGTGTGACGTCAGTCACGTCACTAAAAGTTGAATAATTTGTGTTCTATTTTAAATGTTTTGGTAAAATGTGGTAATTATACGTAAATCTGAATTGTCTTTTAAACTGTAAAATTTTATTTAAATATTCCCACTTTTGACAAAAATATTTGCAAAAGACGTAGGGGTCTTTTTTTGCCTCACCCTGTATGTACTGTATTCATATTTTTGCTTAGATTAAAGCTCATCTATTCTATAGGTTGCCATCTTAGATGTCATTAGTACATATTCAGTCTAATGTGTTCCAGGGAAAAGTTGAAGGATAGCCATCCAGATGGAAAGAACGATACCGGTAATGACTCGAAGGAAGAAATTACACTCCAAGAAAAAGACAAACTGATGGATGACAAGGTCTTGACTTGATCTTCTTGTGTTCATTGCTTGTTATTGCGTCCACAAGAGAGTGTTTTGGACAACTTCTAATGTATCCACATCTGCAGTGTGTTTTCCTGTTTCAGATCACTGATTAACTGTGTGGTCAACATGTTATAATTAGTTAGTGAGCAAATACTTACACCACTGATGATGTTTAGTCCTCAGAGAGAGAGGGAGAGGGATGGAAGGACGGACGGACGGAGAGAGGGAGGGGGAGGGAGTGATAGAGGGATGGAGGGAGAGAGGGAGGGTGAGAGAGAGGGAGAGAGCTGTGTGATAATAATGCTACATTGTTTGTTATGCTTATTTGCAGGTAAGAAAAGAACACAACATGCATTGAGCAGGAGATAGAGTGAGAGCATGATGCTCTTCTTCCTACTCTCCATCAACTTTTCCTCCACTTCCACAGGTGGAAACATTGGAAAGAATGTACAAAAGAAGACAATTTCATTTCGTGTGATGATTTGTCTGTTGAAATTTTCCTTTTTGTGAGAACTCATGCCTTCAGGTAGATGACGACATGTCTTCTGTTTGAACAAAACAAATGTGTTTCCATTGATGTATATACTTTATTTAGTGTCAGTGATTGCATATATTATACACATGTACCACAATCGGAATAATTATAGCTTATGGTTACTAGCTGGTTATGGCTTTACTGGATTAGCTGACTTCCTCTCTGTGTCATCTTCAGTTGAATAAACACATCAGTGTGCTCTAAGTTTCAGTCATAGCATTATGAATTTTTAGGACCATAGCATTACTGAGAAGTACTTGTTATTCATGACATGTTGTCTGTTTTTCTATGAAAACAGTCACAGTTTTATGACAAGATCTTGACAAGATTCTAGGCTATTTCTAAGCACTTGTACAAGTTGAAGAATTTGATTATCATTCACGTGTTTGCTTATTTTATTTATCAGATGCTTTTACAAAATTTATCGATTCCATAATTATGTATATGATAGTTTGACTTTGTGTCACTTTGCATCCCTTGTGTTTGCGATACTGCACTGCTTAACTTACAGTTTCTACGAAAGCCAGTTTATCGTGTCTACAATGAAGCACTGCACTCGTAAAGCTTTCATTGCATTTTACTCTCATCAGACTAGTTTCAGTGAATTTATTTGTAGTTTTATGTTATATTTGACACTAGATCTGATATCTGGTTACAGATGGCAGAAGTCTATTAAGCTTCCATTAAATCTAGTAGCTGCTGTTACGTGGTTTCAGCTAACGATAGCAGTTTTGACGTATTCATATACTGTCATCTTCTGCTCCATTGTTGATGTATGAAAAATGACAGTAAGACTGGATTTTCTGTTTTTATTGTTTTTTGTGTTTACAGTTTTACTGTTTACTCAGATTTAAAACTGATAACCAGTGGCGGATCCAGGGGGGGGCCCGGGGGGCCCGGGCCCCCCCTTAGCCATAACCCTAACCCTAATTCATTCCGTAAATCTAACCCTAA
>JAQFXW010000986.1:0-16194 GCA_034693945.1 Dendrobaena attemsi
TTCCTGTACTAGAAACAACAGTTCTGGCTGGGTTTATATTATATTTGGCTCGCTTTTTAATAGTTTGCCAATTGCAGTGATTAAGTAGGATGGGAACTGCACAGTTTTTTTTACATGAAGGTTTGATAACCATAACTTATGGCCAGAATATGCGTATTGGCTCGGTTTTGCCGAAATTACCCTACACATAACTGCATACTTGTCAATGTCACATTTAGTTTTGCCTGGAAGCAATAAATGAATTGACTTGAATTGAATTGGCATCTAGCCTAACCTAGGACGATCACTGATAAGAAATCTCAACAGACAAACATCTCAGTCATTTCAACGATCTGCAAAACAGCAATAATTCATCTGCATGTTTAATGTGACGTTTTAATTCCACTGCATCATTCAGTATACTATGTGTCTTCAACGTGTGCACCGACTTGTCTTGTATCCAACTGTTCCGCATCCAAATGTCTTTCATCCAAAATCATAGTCTAAATATCCTGCGTAAAATTGGCCTGCTTCGAAATGTCTTGCGCCGGAATGTTCTGTATCCAAATATTCTGCGTCAAAATGTCCTGCATTAAAATTTATATTTTAAATGTACTGAGTTGCTAACTTGCTAAGTCCTGCGTCGAAATGTCGTGCAGACAAATGTCCTGAATTCAAATGTTATGAATCCAAATGTCATGGATTCAAATGTCCTGCGTCCAGTGTCCTGCATCTAAAATTAATGTTTTGCATCCAAATAGTCTGCGTCAAATTGGCCTGCGTCGAAATGAATCACCATGGAACTGAAGCGACACGTGCACCTACTGCCATCGCCATCGACCGTAGACAGATTTCACCTTCTGCTCTGCATCCGTCGCAGATCTGCCTTTTAACCGACTCCGGTCAAGCCAAACAAAACGAATTCATCTTGATTGGCAATCTAATGCAGCTGTGCTATCAGAGCCCTACAATATTGCGACCGGCTCTCCATCCGTTTCACTGCAGTAGCCTACTTTCTTCTCATGCATTAGGCATTACATTGCTCTGACATTTGACCATTTCTATGGACATATCAAAATGAATGTCTACTACGTTTTTGATCAATTACGACAGATCCACACGATACATGTTATGCGCTCATTAGTCCCAATAAAGCTACTCTGTTGACGCTGAATATTATTGGTGGGAGTCGGGTATAGACTATTGCTGTGAGAATCCTCTAATTGATCAGTTCAGTCCCCTCAGAACACGGATGTTTGGTATATATTTAAACAAAAATTATTTTACGCATTTCTATACCGCCCCTTCAAGGCTACTACTACTCAGAGTCGATCTCGACTACAGCCCGAAGAAGTGTCACGAGTAACCGAAAACGGGTGAAGGACTTTATCAAGATCCCTACGCGGTGGCTCGGGTCTGAATCGGACGCAAGGCGGCGACCATCCAACTGCTCCACACACGCTCTATGCGCAGCCCGAAATGTTAAATCTCTGAGTGTCCGCAGGCATCGGGAGTCGAACACGGTCCGTGCACACACCCGGCCGGCGCGCTCCAAATGTAACTAACTGCTAACTGGGCTATTATTTGGGTCTAAAGCGTTGCTGATCGAGAGAGTTCTGAAATCTTATCAAACTTGTGAAGGTTGACCGAGTCTCACATACGTTGGCCTTTATACTCTCAATGTTTAAGCTTACAAGTAGACAGCTTCTTCAATTCGATTACAGAACTGAGTGAAGTCCGTGTCTTAAAGGTTCGTTGCTGAAACTGTTTTCTTGTCAAGTTGTCATGTTTAAGACTACTGCAACATATAGGACAAATTCCGTCCGCTTGATCAATCTGATCCATACGTAGCCTATCTGAACTGGAAATACTTTGCAGTATATGAATGCATTATGCTTAGAGTTTGTTAAGAATGTTTATGATATTTTGCAATTGATCATTAAGACTACATCGATGGCGAATGATTTTGCTGGAAGAATCCATTAGGAAACGATATCCTATATTTATGCAACGTTGATCCCCGGATGAGTATCGTATGAGGTGTAGGATGGGAGGATGAAGAACAAAAGGACGATGGGGAGATCGGCGATTCCGAGTGAGCGAGAAAGAGTGTGAGGATGAGCAGGTTATATACAGAAACAGTGGGTAGAGACAGGGTAACAGAGCAGAAGATGGAAGAGGAGTGGAGGTGCAAGGGGATGAAAAAGGAAAAAGAAGCATGGAAAAGGAGGTGCACGGGAATTATATTGGTGGAAGAGAATTAGGATCGGACGGGTGAAAGAGAATAGTAGAGGAAGTGGAATAGAAAAGGAGCTGCAGTTGGGGGAGATGGAGTAGAGTAGATAGAGAAGGAGGACATGGAGGAGAGGATGGAGGAGGAGAATATGTAGAGAGGGAAGAGCTGTAAGAGGAGGTGGAGTAGAAAAAGGAGGAGGCGTAAGTGATGGTGGAGATGGAGGAGTAGGAGGATGAGATGGAGGATGCCTGAGGGCGATCGTCGAATCGGATGATGCTGCACCAGATAAAGTCATTAAATCTGCTCACTCGGCTTCGCGCAATGCTGCTAACACGGACCGATATATAATTATACAGAGGCTGAATGAGCAACAAGCATGCAACCAACGACGCTGACAACAGTAGGACCAACCGGTTCTATTTAGCAACGACGAATATGAAGTGATTATATGGTTTGAGGGAGGAAGGCCCCGACATCGCTCCATTGGTAGATATGCAGCCCATTGACATGCAGTCACTGAGCTAGGCTGCAGTATTATTGTCCTCTGTCAGGCTCTGTGTGTCTCGTCTGACAATCAACTTCGTTTCGTTCAGAAAGGTTAGGAAAAACAGTCGGCCTATATACGTAGCCTACATTCAATGCTTTGTCTCTCTGCTCTAGTCTCAGCAGAGGTGGATTAAATTAAGGCTTGTTTAACGTGTTCGTCCCAACAGAGGCGCCAGAGGCTCACACACATCATGCAAATAACATATTCAAGTTTAAAAATATCAGAACAAATCATACGAAACTATAGGCCAGGCCTACTGTTTTAATATATAGGAGGAAGAAGGACACAGTAGATCATTTTTTTAACTTTCTGCATTATAAGTTTTTTTATAGCAGCCTGTGCATTATTTTAAAGCTTGGTCTATAGCACAACCATTCCTTTACTCTATAAAACGTATCTATGATAACTCTGATGCATGGTATTTTGGTTATTGTCATTTAAGGTGTTAGCCCAAAAGTGATCAACTGTGTACTTCGGTAGCACACAGCCGATCGTAAGATAGTAGGCCTACACAGTTGATCAACATCAGAAGTTCAGAACTGCATTAGAAGATATCTGGAATGCTCTAAACTGACAATAAACAATGCCAATAAACTTCTATTAATGGCCTAATTTAATTAGGACCCACACAGACTCATTAGGGTTCATATGGCTAATGTTCAAAATCAGCATTTTTGCAAATAAAGCTATTTAAAAAAATAACACACAACTACAATGAGAGCATATTTTTTGGAACCCAGCTAGACTCAGTCATTGTCACTTTCACATTTTTCACATAATGTAGCATGTCTTCTTCTCTAGACTGAGCTAGACACTGTCTTATTTAACATTTGGGTGTGTTGTTGTTCGTAACGTACTAGACCGAGAATTATCGTCCTTTGATATAATTATAATGAGTGTTTTATTATCAAATGAACCATTTAACTCTGTGGGTGGGTGTCCTTGGCTGATTCTTTTATGCACTTCTCCTCTGGGTTACTTTTTCATATTTTCAAACAGATAAATTTAATTATTTGCTGTTCCAAGAAAAGTTTTCCTGGAGATCTTCACCTCCAAAACAGTCGGCCTATATACGTAGCCTACATTCAATTCTCGCCAGCTTTTCCTTTCTTTTCCTTGAATTGAGGTTGCCTAATATTTGTCAACTGCCTAATAGACCTAAATGTTTTGGTCAGCTTCTGATAATGAAAAATCTTCTTATTTTCATTCGAGAATTTATATAGCACCTCTTCAAGCGGGACTACTCAGAGGTGCTCCCGACTCCAGCACGGTAAAGAGAACAGTTTTTAGCCAACCATAGAACAGGCCAGAGTGAGTTCTAGGGAGCAGTCGTAACTCCGAAGGGAGGCAGTTCCATGTCACTGGGCCCACCACAGAGAAGGCACGGCTTTGCATGGTAACAGTCCGTCATGCATTACAAAGGTATCCTTCCTTTGACTTGTGACATTGAAACAAATCAGACTCCAAACCTAAAAGAAGATCTTTCAAGTGAACATAACATTAATATACCTATATTCCGCTCCGCGAAAAAGCTGAATGTTTTATAGAAATTACTAACGAAAACAACCATATTCCTACGTGTTCAGATATTTGATTGCCATTTCTATGATAGCCTATATTATTGCACAACCATCAATTATAACCTACCTCCGGGTTCCCAGTGTATCAAGCCGCGACTCGATATTACTGCACGAAATTGATTGTACTCCTCATAGATTTTTTCAGCCCTGAAAGTAAATAAATAGAACAGTACGTTTATTATTGTTTTTGCATTTTGCTATGCATAGTAATTGACAGCGAACATCACAATTAGGCCTAAAAGATTATTTTGAAGCATTTAAGGAAACCTATCCAGGTAAGATATAGACATAGTTCTCTTTTACCAAATTCTCTGACAACTCGGGTAGCCTGTATAGTTAAGGTTTATAACCGAGTCCAAGCAAATGAATATTGGTGAACGGGTCCAAATCATATTATGAGAAGACCGCACAATCAATCAATCAATCATACAAGGAAACTTATAGGTCTACTTGGACTCAGAATTATTCGCCGGAGGGACCGTAGCCTATTAAAGGCACTGCTGGTGTCATATTCTTGTGATCGTCTTCGCATCGCTGGCGAACAATTACAAAGGTATCCTTCACCTTCGTATCAAATAACAGAAATAGGATGTTATGACCTCCGTTCGTCTGGTCTTGATTGACGATAGCGAAGGTGTTAGATCTTATAGTAAGCCTACCCGTTAATGACGGCAAACTCCGGTTTCCAGAGCGCCCTTGCCTCGACGACGATTTCCGTGATGCCATTGTGTTGATTAGGATTCCACGTCAATCTCTCGTCCGTCCATTCCTTCAAAGTAACAGATCGAGACTCAATTGAAAATTCCCCAGCACACTCGCTACCAAATAAGTTAAAATGAACTAAATTGGATTAAATTTAATGACAAGACAGGCAATGACTACAGCCATGGACATTGGCTAGTCGGATAGTCGTAGACTATATATTAAACGTCGAAGAAATCCGGTATCTGACATTAGATTATAAATCAGCTGTTCACAATCGGGTATTGACATAAAACAATATAATAATTATAAGCGTCATAGGCTTTTAAGTAGGCTTACTTCTACAGACAATCTCATGATATACAATTATACAACTGTACATTTAACTGATTTGTGCTTGAAATGAACAGAGCAGTGAGGACGGACTTTCAGAAATGCAATGGCTTGATGGATAACTGTGGCGTCGGCAACTGCATATATCGGGAAGCGAAGAAAGAAGCCCGACTCTGGATAATTAATTCCAGTGGAACTCTGCTTCAACTTCGGCTCTCGAGCAATCTCTACATCTCTTGGACCATTTGCATTTTGTCTTCTGACGAAAACGATTCAATTACGTGATGTCAGGTCAAACAACATGAAATGGATGACAGCAAATGCATCGTCTGCTTTTAATAAACCATCGGAGTATTATACAATAATAATCTGAACTCTTCAGTCAGTCGGTTACTTCATTCGTTGACTGGCTTCAGCATAGAGTTAGTGCAGTACACGAGCGTAAGCTATAGGTACCGTGTATAGGGGTATAGCCTATAGTTATTGCAAGGTATCACACGATCCCATCTCTGTGACACTTCGCCCACATCCTAAACCTTAATTAATGTCAGTTATAACGGTGAAAATATTTTATATCTTAGGCCTACTGGTATCGTCTAAAAATGAGGCTGCTTTGCTTTAAAAGGCTTTATGCTCAAAGAACAGACCTGCTACATTAACTGTGCTGCCAAATTTCAGATCTTGCTGGCAACATGCACGAAGCTCCGATCAGCAAGGTTTATGATTGCATAGACTATAGGACTGTTTTGGTTTTCTAATCCGACGCCATTGGTTGCCATTTTTAAAGACGCAAAAAACTGCCATCCACGATTTCGTCACTTAAGTGTGTAAAGCGCAGAAATCTTCAGCCAAATAGATTATTTCCGTAGTCCAAAAGTAAAACTTCTCTAGTTTCTCCACGAATTACACGCATACCGTCAATCATTAATTTAAACCTCTGGAATATTGGGTTGGCTCATCATGCCGTTCTGGATGCCGTATAAGACGCAGGCCTGCACCCAAATGAAGTGTTTTGGAAAATGAAAAGTTGGCAATTGGGAATTGTTTTTTTTATGTTTTTTTGGTCTAAGATTTTCAGATGTAGTGTGGCGTAAAGAAAAATTTCAACTCGTATTTAACTCAGTTGAGATTTCTGACTGATAAGCACAAAATAATTGATAGCAGCTGATTTCATTACAATTACAGTTTAATTTCTACGTTTTGAGCAATTAAATAATAACGGTTAGCATTCAGCGTTAATTCTTATCTTGTTGTCTTCAAAGGCTCTTTTATTTCCATCTAATCCCAAGAACGACGCCTATAACCTACCAGACATTTTTTTTGCATTATACTAAGTCCCTCAGGACCAAAAAAGGAGCAATAACAATAAAATTAGAATAGTGTTGGTGTGCACGGTGCATCACAATCAAGCTACGATTTAATAATAATGAATTCATCACTGCAGTCGATCGGCTGTCTGCAGAGAAAGAGGGCGAGGCTCAGTCTGTGGGCGGGGGAGGGGGGGGCTGTAGATAGGTATAGCCTAAGTAGACTATGTTCGGTTGAGAGGGAAATTACACAAGAGATTGAACAAGACGAAGAGATGCAGAAGGACAGTTGTTATGAAATTTAGGTCGAGCATCCGATTGAGTTCGTTCATCCGGAATAATTCTAGTTCTTGGCGCTACAGAGAGAAAGGCAATTGAATGTTCGCTTTCATCAGCAGTAAGTCTACGGAATATCGACTGATTTTAAGAACTCTGGCTGCTCGCCGCCGGTCAGCGTTACATTAAACATTAGGATCTATTTTACACAGATCCTTTACTTTTCATGGCAGCATTGCAATCTTAATGGCACAGAGATTATATCCCGCAATAAGCGCCCTGTTTACAATCTAAAGATGCAGTAAAATCTGCAATTCAATTTGGGGAATTACAGTCTTTGAATGGTTGAAGGCTGAATGGTCCGATGTAGGGCCGAATGGATTAAAATAACAAGCTAGGCTATATGTAGGCCTATAAATGCCTAAAATATTGATTTATGGGGCGTACTTTAGGTCCCCTTAGGCATGCTTTCGGGGTGCGTATTTTTTCATATCAATGTGGTCTGCTTCAATGGAAGTTTGGACATCGATATTCATTGACGCGCGTCAGTCGTAAGGGTTTGAATCGCAGAGAAAGCAATTGCTTAAAATTCTACTTATCGAAGTTTATAGTTCTGTGCACACGCGGTTGATTCGAGCGTGACAGAGGCGCCGCCGTTATTCTTGGCACGCCTCAGTAGTTGCGATTAAATGTAGGCAAGAGTTGCGTGAACGATCTTGCCATTGATCAGAGACCCCTATACGCAGAGGCCTACTGCCCATGATCGTCGTCGTCGTCCATCGAGAATCCACAGCACACAGCAAACGCAGCAGCTGATCTTAAACATGGCGGCTAATGTCCTTCGTACGAACGATGCTGGCGGCAGTGGCTCCAGTGGCGGCCCAGACGACTCCCACGTTGCTTCTTCCGAGAACTAAATTCACGTTTTTATTCGCTTAGCTTGTGCAACCAATGTCCATTCGAATCGGGTGTAGCCTATGTCGTTAGCATGAAGTGCACATGTCATTTGAACGAAGATGCTGTTCAGCATGCTCAGCCATGTTTCACATGAACGGAACAACTCAGATGGGATTCAATGATTTCAAGGGCTTCACTGAATTGAACAATTAGACCAGCTGTTCCATTGGAACTGAAACATTTCTAATGAAGTTTAAAATATATAGTTCCCATAAAATAGAGTATGATAGGCCTAATTAGAATCTGACAAAATTTAGCTGTGGGTTGCAAACGTATAGGCCTACGCCCAATACATGCTTAGACACTGAACTTTATTGTAATTTGTATAGAAATTAATTATAAAATATGAGTTTTGCAGTCAGATTTAAACTTGAAATAAATATAATTTTGAGGTGTAGAGAATTTAGATAGCCGCAGGAGTAGTTTATTATTTATGTCAACAGAATAAAGGAGGGGTTTGGAAAAGTTTGTTTGATGGATTGTTTGACAGGTGTTGACAGGGGAAGGGTTCAATGAGAATTGACGTCATCAATACAAACAATTGGACCTAAATGTTGCTGTTTTTGCAATTAAATACAAAAGAGTTGTGCTTTACAAACTGACAACTGAAAATATTATGTAAGTGTTTTATTGTACCTTTTTTGAGCAAAATTAATTGTTAGGCTATATTAAATTATTCTGGTTAAAATATTTAATTAAAATCTCTTTGACTTGCAGTCAAATTGAACAAGGCGTATGTTACAGCAACGTTGCACAATTTTATAATTAAATTTACGTCGACAATCACATAGATTATACTCATCGGGGGTGGGAAAAACAATATTTGACGTAATTAGGGTATGTTTATAGGTTGTTTACAGAGGAGGGGAGTCAAACAGTTATTAAAATTTATTGGAATACCCGATAGTCTGTTCATGAAAGGTAATGCCAAGAATAAATAAGAGTATTTAAGATAAGGTATAATGAGGAACACCAAAGTAAGTTAAAATAAGACACGATTTATTGCGATTGGCCTAAAGCAATTTAGAATGCAGCGTTCATCATTATTAGACCATAAGCATATTAAACAGTGGCCATTGCGAGAAACTATCTGATGCCTGGCGTGACTGTAAGCAACGAATCGTTACTTTCCAGGAACGTTATATAGGACCAATAGGAATTAAATCCTTCGTCCTTTCTATAGGTTTCTGTTCATTTTCCCCTCAGCAATTCTTTTCTTTCATAAATGAATCGCATTCTATTGCAATTCTTCTCTTGACTTCCCTGTGACATTTGACATTTGTCATGATCATATATATTGTACTTCTAACATAGCAGAATTTCTTTACCTGTTCTATTTCTTCGCCTCCTATCGCTTATCGTAGTTTCCTATCTTTTACTTAATTTCATATCTTTTGTTTTATTTATGTTTATTCACATGTTGTATTTGGTTGATATTATGTTTAGTACATCATTGCTATTAAACCTTTCTGACTTCTCACCAACTGTTGGCCGTCATCATCCGATTATCTGCAAATCTCAATACCTTGATCTATCTTGCTCCAAACTTTATCCCCTCTTCCAGATCATCTAGTGTTTCTCTAGCCATTCATGAAAAGAAGAGAACTGTTGAGGAGAAAACGAAAACAGAGACCCAAAGAAAAGGATGATATTAAAGACATTGGTATGGACAATGAGAAAAGAATATAATAACAAAACTTGAGGTTATCGAAATGTGAATTTGGATAAGAATGAAAAAGATCAGCTAGACGGAAAATAGACGGAGGTGAATTTTTGGAATGTTCGGTGAAGACAGCAATTCCAAGGACAATCAGAGAAAGGCAGAGACAATGCTTTAGATACATGTAGGCTATGCATTAAGAGGAGACCACTTACTAAGAATGGCGATATAAAGAAACATGGAAGGTAGAAGAACGAGAGTAAGACCGCGACAGATGATGCTGAACTGGGTGATGATGGACGGGGGTATGGAAGACTCTTAAGGAGAAGGCTCAACAGAGGGGTGACGATGGATGGGTGTATGGAAGACTCTTAAGAAGAAGGCTCAACAGAGGGAGGGGTGAGTGGCGTCGGTGGAAATGCAAACACCTGCATATTGGGACAGAGAATAAGAAGAAGCTGCTTTTCAATAATTACGCTATTGACAAGGCATTGATAAATAATTGTTTAGCCTAAGCAATTAGCTGCAGGCTGGCATCTCTTACAGTAGATAGGCCTACAGTTTTCCGTGACAATTCTCTACAACATATTTTGGCTCAAACTTAGCTTGCCATTACTTATAGAAGCTTATCCGTTATTAAAACCTGAGCAGAAATCAAAATAGATGTTCATCAAAATGTCTTTATAGCATTTCTGATGGGCCAAGAAATTCCTGCAAGACGTAATTGTAATTTCTAGCACAGCTCTCAGATCGATGTCTCTGTGAAGCAGCGACACCGTCGCGAGAGAAAGACGACTACAGGCCATAAATTAAGCATTGCTTCCGCACCGAGAGCCGTCCTGCAGCCTACATCGTCGTCTTCTCAAGGCCCGTCCTCCTCGTCGTCCACTATATAGCCTACAACGATAAGAGCGTCGTCGTCAGAACAATAAACAGCCGATTAGAAGTCGCTGGACGAAGGCGGGAGCTGAATATGGTCGTCCGTCTATATTGGTCTGCGATGCGAGTTCAATTAATCTGGAATGGCCGTCGATAGAGAAGAGAGCGCTGATGAGATAATTGCTAAGGACATAAATCCTCGGCAGTTGAGGACGAGAGAGAAACTGTCTTGATCAAGTTGATCGAAATTTCGTCTATGACAGATTTATGAGTTGTGACGATGTCAAGGGTCCAAGACGACTGATTAAGGAGTATTTCTGGTGATCCATTTTCCATATTTAATATCCTTGTTAAAACTACTCAGACGTAGGCTTATACATAGAGTTGCTTACGACGCTCTTTTCTCGACATCAGGTCCAATTAAGGCCAAGTTGAATGAATTCTGAACGAATGCACGACTAGCATTGAAGATGATATTCGCTATAAAATGAAATTAGGCCAAGATTCCCAAAAATGATTAAACAATCGATAATTAACTGATTCAAACAAGAAAGTTACTGTTTTCTTGCAATTGTGATAAAAAAACTGGCAAATTAATCCGATATTAGGCCTATAGTTTCTTAGGTCTGTGTACCCTAAAGTAAACGCATTCCCAGGTGAGTATTTATGGGGGGTTTAAATTTTCCCATGTATTTTCATTTTTTGCATGTATTAAAAACGTGAAACACCTCCCGAATAATCTGAAGAATTGTGTATTTTCAGAAGAAACGCGAGCAGTGTAAATATTTCGGGCCCAAAATCAGAAAATTGTGGTAAATGACTAAAAAAAGTCATAATGTTTTGGCAGCGTAATAGACACATACATTTATAAATTTGGGCGAATGACTAAAAAAATAAGGTAATCAGTTTTTTTGAGTGGCGGATCCCCTCCCCCCCCCCAAATGAGTGTCTGGCTACGCCTCTGCGCTTTCCAGTGTCTCTGGAAGTCAGTCCGGGTCGGGCATTACACCGTTGGGGAGAATGGCACAAAGACAAGACCGGCTAGACATTGTCATGTTTATAGACTTTATATGGACGGTCAGATAGACTGACACGGTGTATGAAATGTCTTTCTTTCCCTGCATAGGCCTACCTCACCCCTTATCTTCCTTCCTTCAAAATCAATAACAACTAGGTTATATACGAGAAAACCCTTCATCGAGCAAATTCTGTCTCTACCTCGGTCGTAGCCATGTACATGTAGCCATATCCGTCTCTTCCTCTTTCAATAACTCTCTTTGTCCCTATACCCCTGCATCCCTATCCCTCTCTCGCTGTCTCCATCTCTTACTTCTCATCTTTAACTGTAACTGCATACATTATATACATGTATAATATAAAATTATAGCAAAACATGTCACAGCAAATTAGATGTTAAGGTGATTCAAAAGGCTTTCGTCGATGTTTAGACGAAGTGTTCTAATAGCCCTTATGCTGAGCTTTTGTAGAACTGTTCCACGAGATATTTCAAGTTCACTTACCAGTATCAGAAGACCGGTTGTCGTAAAGACTTGGCTCCGAATGTCCTGCAAAGAAATTGTGTTTTCATTTGAAATAAAACAATGGGAATCGGAACACGTGATGATACGGCTGCATTAATCGGTCAGCGAGACCGGCACAGATCCGCATTTCGAGGATTCGGCCAAAGGATCGAGTGTTGGATGTTTTAGACAAGGTGAATTCATAGAGACCTCAGAGAGTTCACTCGAAGACGTAGAACTTGAGACATTGGATTCCAATGTCATTACATATCTTTTTTTTTTTTAAAGAAGTCCTATTCATTACGATCCTTAGATGCAACTGCATGCATCAGTCACTCTATCATTAACACTCTTGACAGTGTTTACTTTACAACGGCCTTCATAACGAAGATGGTTGGCGTAAATCATTAAAAAATGTGACTGTGACTTGCCTGCTGAATTGAAGTTTGTAATTTGAACCATTTTGAAATGCAGAGTAAAAGTTATAAATTAGGTGCAACTAATCCATATTATCTCATTCGATAAACCATGTTAAGAATTAAGCTGTCTGACCTACAGTCATCGAATGTGCGCTAACTTTCATCACAGTATTCGCTTCGTTGTCGTGATTGAGTAGCAGGTTAGAAGGTCATTTATGATGTAAACGAAAATTGATCTCTCCTTGGTGTGTAGCAATAGCAGATGCAATGAATATCAGTATATAAAAAGCTCATACATGAAGCGATAGTGAATTCGTTTATTAGACGGTTCTCGGACAGATGATAATATCAATGCACAAACAAAGCAAATATGTGGCCGCTGTGGACCCTATATTCATTTCGTAATGAATTGATCGGTACGTGACGTCCTCCCCACACACGGCACCTGGAAATGAAACGGGAGCTACACGATTTAAGGCTCAAACGTACATACTTTCATAAGCCTTCATAAGTCATTTATTTCGGTAACCATGACGAACATAAAATTACATGCAGCTGATTAAACAACATGAACGTGCACCATGCATGAAATAGAGCTGTCATGACCAGGTAAGTCTGCACGTTGACGAGTGGTTAATAACTTATCAATAGTTTGAAAAATGGCAGTGGAATCAGCGGATATAGGCCTAGAAGAATAACATAGATTAATAAATACTTTGATAGACCATCATACATACACGTCTGACCCCATCCAACAATTTCAAAATTTATTCTCAATATAATAATTAGTTTTAATAACTTAGCTACACTTAGCTAGATTTACTTTCCTGCAGTCCTGCATTGCGTCCGTTCAAGGATCGCCATCGTGCTTGAAAACTCAAAAGCAGGCATTTCAATGGCGAGCTCATTGGAGGCAGGCGATCGTGCATGTTCTGTGATGTGATACAATGTTAAACGCCACGGCGGCCAAGTAATTATAATTGCCTTGTGATGCTAACTGCTCTCTGATATTAACTGTTAAGTCATGTGAACTCGCATGTAACGTCAATTCTGGCCTGCAATTTAATCTAACCTACGCGTAATGTTGACTGCTTCGTGATGCTAACTGCTCTCTGACATTAAATGCTAACAGATGTTAACTGGCATTATTATAATGTTAAATATTGCCATATGATGTTAACTAGTACGCTGTGGATGATGTTAACCGGCATATCTTATTAATAACAGTAGGCCTACTCTCATATTGATTGTTATAAATAATAGAACTGCCATTCAATACCAAACCAAAGATGCTCAATTTCAGCTGATATGCGATTGCTGTTCCACTTACGAGGTCCTTGATGTGCATAAGTGAGAACTGAATGGCGACGGTGACAGTTGATGATGAATTGAGGACAGGACGAGCGAACTGGTTGTAGTTGACGAAGAGAGCATCCAACAGCTGCTCCTCATCGGAACTCTTCCGCTGGGGAACCAGTGCAGCATCCTGTTCTGCACAAAGTAATACTGGCTCAGCAAGACGATGAAAGAATAATGAGCCATGCCATCCGAACTGATTTCTCTCATTAAGCCTCGAATTTTATTGCATCTGTAAGACTTATAGCTTGGATTCTGTTGGCATAGACTAAAAGGCGCCGCAATGTTATAACTTAGAATGAACCTCTTTTATTAGACCATATGAAGATAAAAAAAGAGCAAAATACAATCATGGGTGTCAGCATATATTCTTGCAGTAGAGAGCAAACAAGCAATTGTCAGGGTTAAATGATTTGTATCTTGTTTAGCTTAGGGGCGTCTATTAAATTCAAATGCAATGCAATGTACCACTAGATCTATACAATACTAAGCTATGCATATCCATTATCAATGCATTCATAATTGTAGAGAATGACATGGATATGCTGTAGGCGTATTATAAGTAAATATAATTTATCAATTTCTCTGTTTGAAATTAATGATTAGTGCTTTAATGCTTAGAAATTTGCACAAATTCCAAATCAAGTTGTCTAAATTAACTTTATGTGTGCGGTCGTCCAGAAATAGAACCAAAATTAGAACAGAAAAAGCCGCTTATTATAGAGGTCATTATTAGCCAGTGTGTAATCTAGTACCCCTCTTCTGGGGGGGGGGGCGGAATCCCGAAAGTTGTGAGGAGACGGAAAAGTAGTTCTTTTCATAACGCTGCTATCTCCCACTTCTCTGTGTACAATTTTCGCCATTAATCTGTTTTAATCCGTGAATTGCGATTGGGAATTTCTATAGTTTCGGGAACAATAAAACTTATCTATCTTCTGCTATAGGGGTCCTACTCACAGTCCAACATCTTAGTCACACGTTGGAAACACGAGGAGCTGTTCAGACTGCAACATCGCACGATGTCTACTTACAAGCACAGAGGTTTCATGCTTTGGAACAGATACTTTGCAACTGCGACTTGATTACTTCTCAATTCTCATCTTGAAGGCAATGACGAGAGAATATCTGCAGCCAACGACCTTACTCCACCATAATAATACAGCCTAATAGGGTTCATCATCAGCCAGCACACACACTGCACCAGTATAAAGCATCATCCAATTACGATGGCTCCTATCGATCCAGTCCAGTTCTCTGCTGCCATCTTCAACTTCTATGAAGAGTTCAAGGGACATTGGTCACTTGCATTGTAGTCATGTCAGCGGTGTCATGAGGTAACCTCGATTTCCCAGGAATCCATAGGTTGGCCATTAGCGCCTCTGAATTGCTCTGCTGAGAGAGGCGCTTTATAAATCTCCAAATAGATAGATAGATAAATTAGCAGCGCAAGGACAGCACCGGTCTGCTGTAGTTTTGGTTTGCATCAGTATAATGTGCAAGTGTCCCTTCATGCGATTGGGATGGGGAGGGGGGACTGATGGATGGCTAGACTTGCGCATTACATACATTCAGGTATATTAAACTTTAGAACAGGCTATTAAATATTATTGTGTTCAAATGCTTCGCCTTCTGTCTAAATAAATATTGACACATTGATCTGTATTTTAGAGTGCACACGATTAGTTTAGACATTTTATTGAAACACACTTAACACAGTGAAGAACAAGAACATTATCTAAAATCCTGGAATGAAACTAAAAGAGAAGAACAAACAAAATCCTCTGAGATTTAAATGGCAGCAAAGATGAATTGAACAGCTACAGCATGTTGCAATGAATATATACATATATATGTATATATATGTATATACGCCTTGTCGCGATCCCTTTAGGACTACTCCGTTTCAATCTATCTTCGGTTGGGAAGTAACAGCGTTCATGACATGTACGGATAAGAAGAGAACATGCATGATGCATTTCAGTAATGCAGATCTACAGCGAGAATCATTCTATCGAGACAGTCTTTACAAGAATAATAATTATGTATGATGGAAAATGTAAAGCTACACACACTACACTCCTGGTGTTGAAGTCAATTTCAATCAATTCCTCGCCGAGCGAGCATTACGTCAGCGACGGGGCCTTATGGCTCTTTCGCCCGCGCCATCACGAGACAACGGCGGGGAGCGCTCTCTCCGTAATTGGCCCATCGACGTGGAACTGGCTCCCGAGGGAGATGCGCGCACTATACCTCTTTAGATTATTTCCCTTGACGTTCTATACGCTCCCTTAAAAGACTGGACTTTTTCGGTCGGCCTTGTTCGGAAGACCTACTGAAGGGACGAAATGTGAATTTTGGTAGTTGTTTATGTATGTATGTATGTATGTATGTATGTATGTATGTATGTATGTATGTGTGTATTTCTATACCGCCTCTTACAGTC
>JAQFXW010000987.1:0-16192 GCA_034693945.1 Dendrobaena attemsi
GTAAGTATTTGCCCGTAATTATTTACGGGTTAAAAACCAGGTTTTACCGTCATTTTTGACGGGATATACCTAGTCATTACTAATTTACGACCACAGAACTCACCTCTGGGTTGTACATTATTAGAACAACCTCAGTTATGATAATGAGAATGAATTTGTGATATAGGCCTATGAAAGGAGCTGTTGCTCAGACGAGCAAAATATCGGTTTTCGTCGCCTCTCTACTTCGATAAATCAGTTGATTTATTAAAATTTATTTGGGGGTTGCACCCGTAATCCCCAACTAAATAATACGCCCCTGAGTGAAAGCACCATGGATATACTAAACCTGGATGATTCACTTTCATGTTCGAGTCAAATAGTGTAACTGAGACTTGTTTTATCGACGGGGTCCATTAGACCCCAGGTATGCTTAATGTGTTGTCGCGGAAGGTGTGCGTCATAGGGTTAAATAATGGGTAATTAGCTCAAAAATAGCTCTGGTGATTGATGTTAATGAGACGCGAAAATAATGAGTAAATAATAGGTCATCAGTTTTTATTGGGCTGAAATGAGAAAAATAAATTGGAAAATACGACGAGAAATTACTAAAAAAAATCATACGTTTCTTCCGCTATTAACTGGGACAATTTTGCTCTTTCACAAAAGTTGTCAGGACACCAAGACACTTCACAAAAACTGGGACATATATGGAAAACTGGGACGTTATGGTCACCCTGAAAAAAATGATTAAAGACAGCACTGCAAAGGTGCAGAATCGGGGCGTGTAAAATACATACAAAATACATACAAGTAACGTATGACGCACGAATCACGCGAATTTCACTGAAAACACGAGTCGCGCGAACTGAAAAGACGCGCGAATTTCTACCTTACTATTTTCTCTATGCTGTATAGAATGTGTTCTCTATGCTGTATAGACAGTGTATTTGTAGGTCAACCAATAGCGGTTTCGTTGTATGTATTTAACACGCCCCGATTCTGCACCTTTGCCGAAGGATGTAATTAAAAAATTGTCAGTCACAGGCTCCCTATCAGATGCTAGGGTTAACCCCCATCAGGATGGGGAAGCATATAGCAGCCTAGGCACTGTGGTTGCTTTGGTGATGCTTTGCATTGCTGCAGGTGAGAGGCCATGGGTTTTTAGCTTTCTAATAGCATAAAATGAAGAGGAGCATGATTGTAGGGGTGAGATGGTCAATGTGGGCCGTAATTTTAAGATTATCTTGCAAGATTACACCAAGAACTTTAATCGATTTTACTCTTAGCATTCTTGGGATTATAGGTGCAAGGATATGTGGTTGTCGTGGGCGGAATATAGTCATTTCTTTAGACTTTGAATTATTCAGGGTAAGGTTATTGGTAGTAGCCCATGTGGAAATTTGTTGGAGCTCAGTTTGGATTGTGTGTGATTGCCGAGATCCGGGTAAAAGATAGGTGTCATCAGCATACTTAAGCAGGATATTAAGAGGCTGGGATGGGAGTAGGTCTGATCCAGTTATGGAGAAATTTGTTGGTCGTAGGACAGAGCCTTCGACAATACTTGCATTAATGGGGAGGAGTGGGGAGTAGATCCCTTTAAAGTAAGTAAGGTGTGAGCAGTCAAGATGGTATTCAATTAAGATTAAAGTAATTCTTCGTTCGAGCAAGATGCAGAAGAATAAATTCATTCATAGACACAAAATTCACACAAGTACAACTGCAACTGATACTCATCCACGGTTCAACAATGAACAGACATTGAACACACAACCATACAAAACCACAACATTTAGCAATTATGTACAAATGATCACATCTCCCAGTACGACGTCATCGCCTCTGCTTAGATTGTGCTGAGACTGTGGGACTGGTGGCATTAGAGGTCTGAAAATACAATGTAATGTAAAACGGTTCATATACATGAAAATTTTCCAATGCCACTTGAAGGAAAACTCACAAGCCATGCTCTTGACCAAGCAGGGAGAAAGTCACATGATCAAACAAAACAGACACTTTAAGCACACAGTTTGCAGAAGAGGGAAGTTGGCAGACTGAATGGCTCACTTGTAATTTAAGAGGAAGACAATCCCAGTTTACCAGAGATGGTTTGAAGACATACAAAGCAGCAAAAGTCTGTAACGTAATAATGTATTCACAATCTGATCAACCAAGGCAGCATCCCCGGCCATAGACTTATAGCCAACAACTATAATAGATATACTATTATAGTTGTTGGCTATAAGTCTATGGCCGGGGATGCTCTCGGGACATTCTCAGATCCTCTAATAATAGCCGCCTCAGCAAAGTTTTAGCCATACCTCAGTGCAAAATGCCAAGTGATCTAACTAATCTGCTGCTGTACACAACACATTAGCTGCTAAATACAACACACTTATGGCAAGGGTTCAGACAAATGTGCAAATACAGAATAGTATGTGTATTGTACAGCATTGTAACCAGCAACTTGCTGCTTTGGTACTAGCAAAGTCAGTTATCAGCCGATATAATGCCAATACTTATCACTGAGGTGGAGGTGGAACACATCGATATGGCTAATGAAATGACCAATAGTTAGAGCACAGGCTGTGTCCCATGCTTACTTCTTGTTCTGATATTATATGATCCCAAATCCTATATGCCAATAACAACTGTACATCCTAAAAAAATTTCAATTTCCGACAGCAGATCAATTGCAACACATGAAGTGGAATTTATACCAGCAAAACAAAGTACAACATTGCTTCCATGCATTGCCCATCAGTTTTTAACACACAGTCATTTTATAACAACAAAGCATTTGTAGTACATGTACCGGTATTATGAATTTATCATGAATGAACATTTCACCTAATCGACGACCACTGATTTCTACCATAATTATCTGATATACGGTTGTTTGAACTTTGATATATTAAGTTTCATTGCATAGATTATTACCAGATGGTAATATCACATAGTACAATGCCACTATGTTTAAGTAATTAAAAAGAACATCACTAAAATAGCTGAGCGATATACAGGCTAAAAAGGCAAGAAACGTGGCCATCGTGTAGGGCATTAAACATTTCTACGCAAGAATTTAGGTTTTCTATGAGTTGATTATTAGATACAGAACTACAATTATCATTTCAAGACAGGTAATTTAACAGCGACTAAAAATTTCAGTAAATATTTATTATAATTAGAAAGGCAAGTGAAACTCCCTTGCAACAAATTTCCAATAACTGCTTCATAAAAGTTTGACAGTTTTCATTAAAAAATTCTGATAAAGTGACATAAGAAAGAGAAAGAATTGATTGAAATGAGGTCTAGAAATCAGCATTTTGTGTCCAACCCAGTCCATAATGCAACAAACAGTAACAGCATGGCTTAAACTGCCATTCCAATCAGCAGAGGACAAGATGATATTTCTCTGTATCATAATAGTAGAGAGCAAATCCAGTCAAAATAAGGCATTTCTGTAAAAGCAAGATTTTGGCTAGCAGTAAGTACAACTGTGTGTCACCTTGTACTGTCCGTTCTTTGAACTCTAGCAACCGTCATGATGAAGCTTCTCCATTTCATTCTTTCTGATGTCGTGTGTCAGGTTCTGCTAAATATTACTGATTAGGAAAACATTTTAATAATTGAAGCCAATCAGGAATCATTCTACCTAAGCCAAAATATTTTAACAAAAATGAAAATAAATTAAAATTAGAGTATGAAAAATTGTTTCCGAGTCTTATTTATTTAAACTGAGCAAAGTTGAGTGAGTAAAGATTTTGGGCTATTTTAGAAAATGACACTTTGACCATACACAAGTAAAAAGAAAGAGCCGAAACAAATGCTGGACACAAATGCAGTCTGTATGAAGACACCAACAACTCGAGGCTCAGAAGAAATATTTTTAAGTGTAATCAATAGTTGGAATCTTTAATGTAGCCAGTGCATAAAAATTACTACAGATCAGGATTCATGCCAAACACTGTTTTCAAAAACTCACAGCTCCAATTGGTACCTTAGTAAAGTTAAAAGAGATACATATTCAGCCAGTATTCAAACACAGAAAGCCTCAATATGTAAAGATTCATACCTTTGTGTATTATAAAAGCAACCTGCAAATCTAGAAACCAGGAAGCCTATCAACCACAAAATACAAGAAACGCTATTGCTTCGCCTTTAAACACATGGAATGAGTTCTATATTCTTATGATCAGGTTTCTGAACTGTGCTTAAAAGTTATAAGCCATAAACCTCAGTAAAAATACTTATTGCTTAACGAGTTGGAATGAGACTAAGTTCAGTTCAAACGTCACATTTAGTATGTGTGCCACAAGAGCCAAAGGTCACAAGGACCGAGAAAACACTGCAGGATGAGGGATCCAGTGGGGAGTGGATAATTCATCAAAGTTGTTGATGGAATCAACAGTCAGAGGGAGTTTGCTCGTCTGGAATGGATTCTTGAGCAACTGGAGAATGCACTTCCGGCTGTTTCTCCGCTGACGGAAGTTCGAGAAGTACAACTTTTTGCAGAATGTCAATCCACCTAAATTGGCAAGAAAATAAGAAACCAGAAATTAAAAGCACAAAATGGCAAAAAACTCTTTCCAGACTTCTTAAATGTAAGTTTAACTGCAAAGGATTGAGTTTTTCTTTAACAGTCAAAACGATGACAAGGAACGAAATTGCAACATGAATGCTAAAAGAAACTAATGGATTGCAAAGTAGGGAAGGATAAGAGAATATAGGGAAATAAAAGAACCCATCAAAATAGAGGTCAACCAAGTGCACATTAACGCAGACAACAATGAATAAACTACATCTTCTAAATGTAAATGCAAGTAAGCTAAGGCAATGTGAGGTAAGGCAAGATAGGTGACTACAGAAATTCCGAGATTAAGCTGACCAACCTGTTGAAACTGGTTTCGTCGTCAGTCTGCAAAAAGTAGACTCTACTACTGTCGCCATTATGAAAGATCTTTAACGTATTCTCTCGATCGATGCCATCTGTTGGCTGAATAGGAACAACATTGTAACCAGGAAGCGGCAGAGAAGTCAGGGCAACAACATCCTACAAATGCAAATTAGAGAAACTTTCACTGAAACACAACAAAGATATAATATCCATAGATAATCTGTTGTCCATTAACAGTATTCAATAAATGAATATCAGTTGAAACTGTGTGAAATTTGTGAAAAGATTGTATCAATATTCCTAACTGCTCTAAATGATGAAACTGTAGTTGTGCCTTTATTTATTAAACTAACTGCATATCAAGAAATTTCTACTAAAATTGATTGTCAGAATTCTACAGCTCTACAGCTAAGTCAATGCTGTATCATTGGTCCTGTAACACTGGTAAAGTTTAAGAGGATTGATCAGCAGGTATTTAATTATGAACATTTTAGAGTTTGATCTCCGGCATGGCATTAGTGATTGCAGGTATACCTGTATACCTCTCCTGCTTGGCCTGAGTCAAGAACTGAGTTGGAATTTTTAAGGGGCTCTCTAAAAAAAATTGTATTGATCGAACTAAGATATTGTGCTCTCAAACATTACATTTAATGTCAGGTACTTTGATGAAAAAGGCACAAGCATGTACCCAGTTGCACCGGATCCCTAAAACTAACTATTATGAGTGAAAACAAAATCATTGGCAGTTATTAACCTCCAAATTTTGTGAAGGAAACAAAGAAAGGCCATATTATACTTTGTGTACAGTCAGTGAATGTCCAGTTCTTGTGCAGGTTTAAGGCACCCTTTAATTCTCACAAATGATTGTTTATCTACACCCTTAAATCTCAGTTCTAGAATTTTGCTAAAAAGCTAATATGCATTTAACTTAGAATTTTCACCTGATGAGCCTTAAACGAATAAAGCACAAAATTGTCGCGAACGGAGAACCAGCGTCGCAGCCATGTTTTCTTATTGCAGCTGATGTGCAGATAACTGCTTATAACGGATGGATCACTAGCCTTCACCTAAAGCAAAAGAGCAGGTACAACTAAAAAATTAATTGATGATTTGACAGCCGATACCAAGTAGTGACAACCAAGATAAAACGCATGCAATAATTGTGCAACTTAGATTACCACTAGCTGTAATCCGTAAAAAATTACAGGCTATTTTAATCAGTGACCTCTGATATTATACTATATATAATGCAACTTATAAAGCCACTTAGTGAATACAATTTCAAAGAATATACTTACTTACTTACTTACTCGAAACGCGATCTATATCGTAATATAGAGGATACTTACCCTATCCCATGCAACTGACTTATTTACCCTATCCTGTGCAACTGACTTCTTTTGTTCGCTTCCACAACATAATATTGCGTTCGGAGTTTCGGTTCGAGTTAAAAAGTTAAGATAAAAAATGGAAAATAAGACTAACCAACCCCTCTACCTTTGTTGTACTCTTGTCTCCAATCTTCACCCTAACAGTACGTGGTACATAGGTGGCCCTGCCTAGAGGGAACCTGGTCCCTTTAGGTCCTCCTGTTGTATCCCAGCCTTGTAACTATAATATTTGATCACATGATATTGCAATTCAATAATGATGAATAATGCTAGGACAAGAAGACTGGGTAACTCAAGACGAATGACTACCTGTAGGATGACAGGTGGTTTCTTGTGTTGTGATTGATGCTGCGGTTGCAGCTGCTGACTTCGAACAGAGGCCTGAGATTGCACTGCTTTAGACCGTCCAGGATCCGTAGGGCCGAGTATTTCAAAGCATGGATCGCAAACACGACTCACACTATTATCATTATAGATGAGTGGTGCCTTGTGAGATGAACATTTCCCACAAATAACCTGAACAAATAGTATACAGTTACAATCTGAAGAGACCTTGAGCACTTCTAAATTTTTTTAATGAGGGCGCAATAATCAAACACACTAGGGTCACTGGCTTTAAACAAACCACATCTCCTGCTTATCCTATTCTTATTAGCAACTGGTCAATTGTTGTGGACTTCACTTCATGTCTTTCTAACCTGCAAATAAATACTGATCAGTGTTATTACAACACATTTGCTTTACTTGTCTCTGGACTCTCTAACCACTGATTTAGAACTCCTAAGCTCCACAATAAAACTAGAAACTCTGATGCCATACTAACCTGACCACAGGCTCGACAATGGTGTCTACGTCTGAATGTAGTGAAAGTAGTTGTACAATTCATGCACATGCTCGTCTCTTGGTCTTTGATCCAGACAGGAGGAACCTTACCAATGATCGCTCTGTCAACCTATAACCAGATGGCCAATATAAACAAACCACTTCAAACACTAAAAAAATTACATTCAGTTGAACAGACAGCAAGCGAATGCAGACTCATTCCATTCGATGTACGAACAATTACTCACAGGAGGATTGACCATAGAGACGATTTTTCACTCATAGGGACAATCGGTCATAAATAGGATCATTGCCCATAGTACGATAACAGTGACTAGCTTCTTACTGGCATGAAAGAGGAAACTCGATCAATTTTTCGCCATACCCGAGCTCTAAGGTATCACGGATGTCACAATCAGTTTCTCAGCAATAAGTTAGGGACACACAAACTGGTCTATTGGTTTCTAGTTGCAAGAGTGCTAAACATGCTGAAACTGCACACAACTCTGAAATCGTTGTCAAGGGTTATAATCAATGCATCCAAACATGAACATCAATCTCTGCTTTAGTTCCTGATCAGAAACAAATTAAGATTCAGACTGGGATGTACAGTTTATAAGACTTATAACTCGGTTCAGCCACAACATTTAAAATTAGTTCTTATTCCCAACACCAATCAGTTGATGACTTGAGCATTCGATACCCGAAAAATAGAAACTACTAATTACAATAGCTCTAAAAGTCCTAACGTGTACAGTACTTACCCGAATACCAGGCATTATACTGGCTCTGCGAACAGAACGCGTCTTGTTATGCTCTGCTATAACCATCTCCAAAGCCTGCCATAACGGACAACAATACACGAGAACTACTAAATGCCATGACTACAATATTTTGAAATTCAGCATAATGTTCATTTGAGAAGAACAGGATTACATTTATTAAGCCTTAAAATAAGAGTGATGAGTATTTAAAATTGCATGCGAGCAAGAAGAGGGAGCCAATGGAGGTTTTGAAACATAATAAGTAAAGATGCGAGATTACTTTATCAATGTCTAGCAGCAGTGTTGAGAACTGACTGAAGGGGAGAGAGAAAAACTATCAAAAAACCTATTTGCTCTATCATTAATATCATTCAAATCCAAACTAAAAAAATCACCTTTCTCCACCTGCTTATTCGGTGTAGTTAGCCTTCTGGTCTTTTATAGATCTAATTGGTCAGGACTAGCTGTGTTCAATGAATTATAATTGCTGACTGGATATAGATAACAATGCAAGTCTTCGACAATAGAGCACAGTCAAAGTCTGTTCAACAGCTGGCTAGTGCTAGATGTCCCAAGATCCCCTATTTATGGTGCGGCTAATGATTTTTAGCATTAGTATAGTTGAGCATCTGCTCACATTAACAATCATTTTAACGAATTTCCTATGAATGTTAATAGAAATCAAAACAAATTAAAGTTACCAACACGAAAAATAAATAGATAAACAAGCAAACCGTTTCAAATAGCAACAAAACTCACACTTTGCCACTCTGACTTCTCTTCATCTGAACTAAACAAAATAAAAGTTAATATCGCTTGTTAACAGAAATATTATACTCACAAAAATAAAAACAGGCTAAATTAATTAGTTTTACGTATAATAAGATGGTCAACTCAACACAAAGAAACTGAAATAAAATAAATAGCATAATATATATATATATATATATGTGACTTTAAGCTGCTAAATAAAGAGTTTGTAGCATTGCAAAATGCAGCATTTGAAGCTGAACCATGCAATGATCCGGACTTAATGGAAGTAAAGCAAAGCGGTAGTTGGTGACACAGTACTGCACTGAATAAAAGGTTCATGTCCTTGTGCACGAGTCAAAGCCATGAACCAAGAATCAAAGATGCGAACCTTGTGTGAAGTTCTATTGACTTCTGTTGTCCTTGAATGTAAAATGTGTTTGGAGTTTCCAAATTATGTCCCTCAAATACCTGCATGATAACAAGCACACAGATGCAGCTCTGTCTGCACGTATTGCCTTTGTAAGTTACATAAACCAAAACAGAAAATCCTCTGATGCTGTCAGTAAATCAAAAATCAACAGCATATCAGATCTACAGATTTGGCTATTGAGTCATACAACAAGTAACTGAAGAGTTGGAAATAAGTAATACATGAATTACGCTCAACACCAGCTATGTTATACAAGTGTTAGCATTCACAGCAGAATCACATTTAACATGACAACACAAGCAATTTGTACTTGATGAATTATAAATAAAGTTCTTGGTTTACACCAGATCATTTTGAACAAAGTTAATGAAAATTCTGTAAAATATCCCATCCCTCAAGAACAAACACATAGCATTCTGCAAAATATAGTTTCTTGGCTTGTCCATTAATTTACAAAATCAGTATAACAATACACCCATTTGTAATCAATGATATGGTCTCACAAAGATGTTTCAAAGTCTACTTGATAACTTATGTCTATTGGAAATATAAAGTACATTCAATGTCATTCATGGTAAAACTGATATGCAAAATAACATAAAATCAGCAATGCCAAGTAACACGACACAAACTATTTTCGTTTCTCTTTCAATAGAAGCAAAATACAACGCAATGACCTGAAGACGTTCCACATCAATCTTTGACTTAATCTTGAATTGCTGCTTGGAGCCAATGTTGAGTGGAAGACTTTGACAGACAAGCAGCAAATCGTTGAACTAAAAATAGTAACTGATCACAATTTACAGCCCATTAAAGACGAGAACGTTGCGGAAACACAAAGTATTCAGTACTCAACTAAATGATTAGAAAAGGACATTAAACGAAAGCCTAGTGCATCGTGATATCATAAATCAAATTTACAATAAGTAAAGCCTCTTTTTGTACAAAAAATTCAATGGACATGACTATATAACACACTGAGTACATGGTATGAGTAACTCATACTTTGCTCTGCATACATAGGAATATTTAATGCACGTAACAACTTGCTGCTACAATCTACATGGTCAATTATATCTGCTGATAAATGTTTGAAATTAATGAATGAACGAAGAGAAGGACAAAATGGACATACCAGAAACAAGTATCTTTCAATGTGGTCGCCATCCCTAGCTGATATTCGTATGATTTTTCCTTCTTTAACAAGTTCACGCGTGGGGTTGATGAGGTCAATCATCCCTGCCAAGCGCTCATTGACGTCAAGAAGTCTACGAAACTTTTCCTTTAACAAAACAACACTAAAATTTAAATGGACTGATAGACTGACTGAACCACTGCTTGAAAAAGTATCTTAGTGATCTTGCTTTATGCCATACATGCTAAGAAAGCGTCTGTCAGGGTTGCAGATACATGTAATACGCATACATATTCATGCAGGTACATGTATAAGTAGTCACCTTATTCATTAGCAACCATAATTGTAACTGCCATTGTTAATTAATAGCAACAGATACGAGTGGAGAAATTTCATCCCATCGAGTATACCTGAAAGGGAAAATAAGTAATATTGCAAGAGGTCCACCTTCTTCAACGCATCCTATTCCCACTCGCAGCTGGCCAAATAGTCAAGTATATTCATTCATCTTCTAGGGAAACAAGACTCTCTCAGTCTCTCTCTGTGTTTTTATCTCTGTCTCTCCTAACTGCCATTGTTCATTAATAACAACAGATACAAGTGGAGAAATTTCATCCCATCGAGTTTAACTGAAAGGGAAAATAAATAATATTGCAAGAGCAATCAATTCAATCACTGCATTAGACATGATTTTCAGGTATCGCTAAAGGGATCTCGTCCATCTGTATCCATGTGGTCAGAGTTTGTAATTATACAATCTCTTGTTTTATTTTGTTGTCTTGTTCACTTTCTCATGCTGGATGCAATAAATTGCTTTTGAATGCAATTAATGGAAGAAATACAGAAAACAACTTTTGGCCTTCATAAACAGTTTAAAATGAGAACTATTTAACAGCAAACTTACTATCTTTCTCATGGCCTCATTTGAATGGGTGGCAGCCATCGCTACTAAGTCAAGGGCTTCTACAAGTGAGCACAATAAACCATTCTAACTTCGAAACAATGAACCAAACTCATACATCTATACAAAATAACATTTAAAAATTAGAAAATAAATTGACCTTAACAAGACAAACCGAATAAAGCCAAAAAACATGAAAAGTTAAAACTAACAGTTCAAGTAAATCTCTGTCTATACAATTCACAGCCTCATCCATACAACTTGTTTTGATTTAACACTATCTAATCTAACAATGTCTAAAACATGTTGTTTCTACGTAAAGTAAGCAGCACTTTTGTTTGAAAACAACCTCTAAAAACTGTGTTTTATACTAAAACAAACTTTTACATTACAATTGAGAAACATGTATTGGAAGAAAATTAAATAATGCAGAAAAGAGATATGATGCATAATATTAAGAACAGCACAAGTGCCATAATAAATACAAAAATGAATTATTTTCATATCCACAAATTACCACTAGTAATCTATAGTTCTGTTGCAAAATTAAGCCTAATTTAAAAATCTTATAATGGTAGCCTACTAAAGTAATTGTTCAAAGCAATAAGGACTAACTTTCTGTGTCCTGGCGATCAACCGAGTGCACGTCAAGATGTTTGAGATAATCTAAAGATTAAGAAATGCAGAATATCATCAAACAAAATATACATTTCATCATTATATAGTTCATGTGCATGACCTTTCCAGTTTTATTTGAGAAAGACTGATATGATGGATAAAAACACTTGAAACTTTGACATCATCGAACCCGCTCTCTATTTGACACATAAGTCTCTATTAACTTCAATAACTTGTTTAAAATATGTGATTAACTGTATCAACTCATCTGTCTTTGACTAAAAATGACTCACTTTAAAACTTTTCAGTCAACTGAGCAACGATGGTTTTGTTACCTTTTATTTGCAAACTATACTATAGTGGAGATCCATTAATGTGTGGTCCATTTACAACTTTACATCCTGCTTAACACACGATTATACCATGAATCCCAACAGCATAGATCTGTTTAACTAGCAGAACCCACTAATATGCAATACAGGGAACCTGTTTTGTACTTGTCTGGACAGGCTGTGTACAGCTGTCCACTTATGGACCAAGCAACTGCTACTAGTGGCAGCTGGTCCTGCAGTGGTCAGAAAATAATACAATAAAAAGCTAATGGTTAAACTTTGTTCAGTTTACCTTTTAACAGAAGCTGATATCGAGGTACTCTCTGAATTGGTTCCAGCATATGATGCTGAAGCGTCAAATGGCCACACTCAGGTCGCATCTAAGCAATTGTAAACAAATTTAGAGTACCCTTACCTGGGTAAGGCATAAATGCAGGAAATATATTCACTCATTAATAACTGCAAATATCTCTGGGTAAGGCATGACTGCAGGAAATATATTTACTGACTAATAACTGCAAATATCTAACAGATGAATAATTCAGCACCTGAAGTGCAAATTAGAGAACAGTAGTCCAGTAAATTTAAATTAAACAAAATATCAACCTTAAATCTAACTGATCAAATCATTTTCTGACATCAAAATATTGAAATCAAGTACAGGTATAATGTATCTTAACAAAAGAGAAATACCTGAATATCAGTTAACAAGCGTGCAAACTTAGGCGATCTGTCAGACCAGAAATTAATCATTTTCATGGCACAGTCAAAATTCTTAACGTATTCAGAGTAAAGCTTCAGAAATGGAGCAAATTTTCTCATGACATCTCCAAATCGTGGCTCAGAATGCCTACAAATGCACAATCACCAAACAAACAAAGATTCACTAAGAAAATAAAGAGAGGAAAACTAGTATTAGATGATTGTATCAAAGCACATGTTTCATTTAAATAAATATCCAGTATTATTTGCAAAAGCAAAGTAAAAATTCAGCACCAGTGCACTTAGCCTCAAATTAACTCAATACACCTTGGATGCAAGTAACAAATCATCCAAGCAGATCACATATACACTTGCTGAACATTTTCATAATCACCAAAGTAACACTTACCACTCTGCCATTCGCTTCTCCAACTGTGGCAACAAGAAGTCATTGTGAAACTGGTAAATGCTTTTAATATTCGAGAACATGCGTGGAATGACATTTTCTGGAAACATTTGATGTTCACGATTTGTTCGAACAACTTCCAAGTGAAAACTCTGTAACAGTGCAAATCGAAGAAAACTATCACTTCTAACCATGTCCAACAAGCTAAACATATAGAAATACCACTCCTCTTGTGGCCTACAAAATATAATGCATTGGTATAAAAACATTACATTGAGCTGATAATGTGTAGGTTTCAAAACTAGGCCACCCGCAACAGAAGAAAGTATTTGTAAGCATTGAACAAGAAAAACAAATTATCTTTGCAATCTGTGAATTACCAACATCTTTGAAAGATAATCTGAAAATTCTGAAGATTAGATAATGTTCAATGTGAACTCAATTTTAAGCAGATCTTAATTAACTTAAACTAATTTTCAACATCCAAACCTACAAAGATGGTATGGTTCCAGTCACTTAAAACTCTTTTAAACACAACCTCAAAATAGCTCGAAACATGTCAAAGTGGAGGCAGATCCTAAAACTTACTTGATCTAAGAGATGAAGTTTCTTCACATAAGATCTCTCTGTTGTCAGCAACTCATTAGCAATTCGCTGAGTTTTATCCATCTCCATAACGCACGACTCATCACTCGACCCAGCATCATCATCCTAATAAGCAATTATACTAAAGTCAGGTAGCTCAAGACAAAGTCAGATACAGTGTTATATGACTGAGTAATTCACTGCTAATCAAGGCAGTAAAATAACATATTCAATATATAATATCATGTTTAAGGCAATTGGTAAAGATCTTAAAGAAATTTCAGAATATCTACTGCAGCTCAGACATTTAACCAGCATCTATTAACATCCTTGGCCATCGGAAAGCAGTAATAATTTGAGAACATGTCCTTGCAAAATAACTCAAATAAACACTTATGGCAAGTGCAAAAATGCTTTATATCTCACCATCATTTTCTCGATGTGAAGCTGAGTCACAATCTCTGTCTCAAATTCATGATCTGTGTCATCACTGACGTTTCCTTCGTCATCGCTTTCAGGTGGAGATTTGATGCTGTCACTGTCCTTTGTCGTCTCCTCTTCCTCTTGCATTGCGATATCGAATTCATCGAACTCTCCTTCAAGCATTAGCTCCTGCCTTTGGCGATGGGTCATTCGACCTGTCAGTTTTCTTGACAATCTCCTCGTCAGCTTTTTGTTTCCTACTGCACATTGGTTTGGAGGAGCAAGTCCTTTCTTTTTAAAGATGGTACTGGTTGGTGACTTCTCTGATGATATGTCAGAATTGACAGGCTGGTCTCCTTCTTCTGAGATCTCAATTGTTATACTCGGTTTCTTGGTAACTTCTATTCGACTTTTATTAAATTCTTCAGCTGCACCATTCTTACGGAAAGCTTCCAGGTGATTATCAATTTCTTTAACATGACCAGGCAGTCCAAGAACTGCAGTCTGCTTACCCGAGCTACATGTAGGTGCACTATCAACACCATGCGTAACTGTTTCTGACTGACCTTGGCCTTGGTTTGGTGGACCACCAACATCATGTTTACCAATTCCTATTTGCTCTTGTGCATTATTTTCTCCATGATCTTGTAGACTATCAATCCTCTGTTTGGCAGTTAATGGTAGACCATTATGACTTTGTTTACCTGCACCTGGTAGCCCATGAACACTCTCCTTATCATGGTGTGGAAAACCATCAGTATTTTGCTTTCCAGCTCCAATCTGCCCTTGCACATGCTTATCTCTTTGGTCTGGTAGACTATCCACACTCTGCCCATTAGTTCCTGGTAGACTTTGAACGTTTGTTTGATCAGAATGAGAATTTTTAAGCATGATGTGACATGGTGAAACATCTGGTCCACCTGGAAAGCCTAGGCCCTTCATGACAGTCAACATCTTTTTACATTCAGGTGGGTCCTTTCGAATGTTGGCTTTATCGGCCTTTGTTTTACTGGATTTTCGTGCAATGACTGGATTTTTGTCATCTTTGGGACTTTTGGATGACTGTCCTAAAAGATATAAACTTAAATTGTTAATTATGACATTATCTTAACAGGTACTAGAAAAATGACATGATTAGATGCATGCTGTCACAACAACTGGTGTAAGAAATGTACCAAACAACTGTGACAGACTAAGACTGACTACCGTATATACTCGTATACAAGTCGAGAAATTTAATCCACTTTCAGGTCGACGAAAAAGGTCTTCGTCTTATTTACGAGGCGCAACAGAGACAGAAGATTTTCAGACCCAATAGCCAACGATGTGGTACTGGAGTGAAACATTAAACCGTCACTTAATTTTAGTTGGCGTTGTTCTTACCTTATTTTTCACGAAGTCATTATTTCAATAAATCACGAACTAAATATGAATCAAAATGCAATAAAATAATAATGTTAAAATTATAATAATTTTATAATAATATTCCTACGATAAAATATTTCGTGTCTCGTCAGCCATTTCTTGTATTGCTGAGCCCATCAACAAAAGAAAGCAAATAGCCAAGGTACGCATGTCAGAACCAAAGACCTATGGATACAAGAGTATGGATACAAAATAAGCAGGGCTCCAGATTTGTGAGGCTCCTTAATATTTACTGTGCAATAACACCTACAACTAATCAGAAGCTCTCGATATATTTACATTCGCCTTGCAAGAACCAACTCGGCCTGCCTACGAAGAGTAGGCCTATAGACAGAAAATAAGCAGCCAGATTTTTGAATGTTTGCTGTCCCCTTCGTTTAATTTTGACCCACTGCCAATTAAAGTCCTTTCACGGTTTGGCTATTAACATCTAGAGAGAGCTTGTCATAGTTCGCACCTATCATTGACATGTTTGATTTAGGCTATACTGTCATTTATTATAACGACCGTATATTTAGGCCTATAACTAATCAAAGAGCGATCGCTATATTTACATTTGCCTTGCAAGAACCAACTAGGCCTACCTACGACTTCTATAGGCCTACACGGCTCTATAAGGTGGGTTTAGC
>JAQFXW010000988.1:0-16190 GCA_034693945.1 Dendrobaena attemsi
TGTTAAGAATTGGCGAAGTTATACGCGTGCAAAGTCTGTGCATTTATGCTGGCCCACCCTGTACATTATACATACATGTGAAACATACATGGAGACACGCATTGTCGGCTAGACCTATGTAATGCATTGTGCATATACACTTATACATTATACACGCATGCGTATTTTTCCATTACTGCCATGAATTGTGAGGAGGCTGTGTTTCTAATTATATGTACTGGTAATCTGATTGTCCCGTTCCTATTCTTCAATTTAATTTTTTTATTGTGTTCGATAATCTGTCTCTGCTTTCTGACAAACGTTTTCTTCACTATCGGATCCATGGCCAAGCACCACGTGTCGTCTTCACAGCAGCAGCTCTACTTGAGATGAATAGTTGTCTATGTCTGTCTGTCTCTGTCTGTCTGTCTCTCCGCTCCTCCCTCTTCTCCTACTCATCCTCTTCCTCCGATGGTGCTCTACTTTCTCCATTTCTCTTCCTCCTCCTCATTCTCTTTTCTGAACTTTCTGATATACATAGAACAACAGGCACAGACAGAGACTCAAAGACAGGGAGAGATAGACAGAGGCACAGACACAGAGACAGAGAGACAGAGAGAAATACAGGCAAAGTCAGAGAGAGAGGGGAGAGACAGATAAATAGAGACAGAGAGAGATACAGAGAGAGACAGACAGACAAACAGACAGGCAGAGACAGACAGAGAGACAGAGGGAGAGACAGACAGAGAGAGAGATAGAGAGACAGAAAGAGGAAATTGGAGGAAGACAAGATGGGGAAAGAGGAGGTGGATATGTACGTCATAGGAGGTCAACGCACAATATATTATATATATATACGCGTAATACACACGTAATTTCTCTTCTTGCACAAGAAAGCCAGAGGCATGAAATGAACTAAGGAAAGAAGAGACCTATATAGGCTGGGCATCCTCGAATCAGCCTCCCCTTCCACCTCTCCCCATCGCCTCATTTCACACAAGACATGTTTCAGAGGATTGAGAATCAGATTATCCATAGCATGCATAGACCAAGATGGTCCAACCAACACTTAGTTTTGAGACAAGTGCATGTGCACTATGCACAGAGAATCCTATCTGCAACGTATTAAGACTACCTGTTGCACACTATATTATGTATGTTAGGCCTATAAGTCTTACTTAATCTGTCAAGTGTCAAGTCTAACCTATAGGCCTAATATTAAATGCGTCGAACTGAAAATAGTTCCTAGTTCTCGGCAAATGGAATGCATGTTAGAACATTTATTTCGGCGAATCGATCTATTTCGGAGTCACTTTCGGCGATTCGACGATTCATGCATAATTATATAGGCCTATGCCTTTTTCGTATGTACCCATCATGCACATGAACCTCATTCTAGAAACTTGAAAATAGACCTGCATTCGTTTTCGCTCCATCCTCTTTCTCCTCCTACTCAACTGCTTTCGGTTTGTTCGTATACCCTCAATATATACAGTATCCCCGTTCGTTTCTTCTGCCTTCAATTCATTGTCCTCAACGCTTCATCCTCATTTTCCTTCTCTCTTAAACTTCCTCATATTCCTCCTCCACATGCGCCTCGTTTCCCTCCTCCTCCTGTACGCTTCCTCCTCCTTCTGTCCTCATTCTCCATCTCCACCGCAGACGACTGCCTGGATGAATCCAGGAACTAACGAAATCTAAGCTAAAAGCCCTCCAGTCTCCGCATATAGGTCTATGTGTGTGTCACGATCGCTTTCTACTTGCATCGAATGACAGGGATGACACGGACGTCTTAATCAAAAGGTCTGCATCTGCTATATAGTAGGAGAAGACTCCGAACTTCTCTGAAGGCAACAGAACTATCGTGTTTATTAATAATTATAATTAATATGCCTAAGTTTGACTACACAGAGACTATGCGTTGATATATTTACAGCAATATTAGCCAATTCCTATACCATATTGTAATTGTATTGTGTGTGAAATCTAATATTGTTGATAATGTCTGTGTCAAAAGCAATCGCAAATCTATGATGCCTCGCATTCAACATTAAATTATTATTATTATTATAGTCTGTAACTTTGTCTGATCAGTAAATACAGGACCATTCAAATGGCTCCAAATGTCGTCCTTCGTCTGTCTCTTTACTGTCTGTGTTCTCTTATGGCTGTGTTACTCTCTGTGACCTGTAGCCGCCTGTTGTCTGTCTCTGTCTGACTGTATAAGCTACGTATACGTGTACACCGAACACTGTCCGTATAATTTGCATGACGGCATAATGCCTGCGTTGTCTCTGAGAGTCTAAGTAGTTCTCTGCTTATAGGCCTGTGTATCTCTGACTTGCGTATCGGAAGCCATCAAGTGCAAACTGCGTGCTTTTATTATAAAGCTGTGTACATGCTTCAGCATGCACATATGCTAGCCTATGTATTATATAATACTCTTGGCCTATCATATTGCAGTCTATAGTGTTCAATACATTAAATTTAAGAACTTTATATAATCTATGATTATGAGTAGGCCTATATAGCATGTTATATGTTGTATATGTATATATGTGTGTGTTTGAGTGTATATGAATGTTCATTGATCTGTACCTGCAGAAAGTGTTACTTGAAACCATTTATTGAATCAATAACAATATAAAAGATAGAAACCGCTGTTTATGTCAAAGGGTTAACCATGAAAATGTAAATAGACCATTTCCGCAAAGTCAAGGGTTGATCTCTTCTCGATTGGCCAATTACAGATGAACAAGCTATATTTACGCATTCAGAATATACCAGATAGGCCTATACACGACTGCGCTGATGGATCACCATGCTTAACGCACTGGAAGCGCTTCTGATTAGGTTGCACAGGCCTATTGAAAGAGACGCCTTACAAATCTTTAGATACGATACGATATGTGAGAAAGATAAGAAAACATTTGACGTGCTTTGCTTAGCTAATGAAGCGGTAAACGCAATCCTAACAACCTCACTGCTTGTATACCAGTGAAGCAGAAAATGTCTCTGAGCGGTCGGAGTGCTGTAGGAACTTATCAAAGTACCAGGATGACGACTTTTCCTAAGCTGAATACGAGTGAAAGTTCATGCAGGCAAGCTGGTCCATCGGACCCAGTTCCTAGACTAGGCCTACTTCTAACTAAACTCAAAAAATGATGATGAAGACCGAGTATACAGAAGATGGCGAATTGCCATCAACCCGTGTATTGAAAGAAATGACTTGATTACAACGATTAAAACAACAGACGTACGATTTCTTACTGCTTAGGTATAAGTGGCTCAACAAACTTAACTTCGCTTTGGCTAGCAATATTCTCAACTCAATGTCGTCAGACGAATTATCTGCCCGGTATCAGACTTGACTAAGCAATCGATAACTTCTACTGCGCCAATCTACAGTAGGAAATAATACTTAAGCAGAAGACTCAAACTTAGAAACTGCCAGAATGGCGAATCAAACGACACGTCTTTCACGTTCAGAATTAGGGCCTACTGGAAGACCGCGCACTGATGACAGAAATCCTACGGTTTAAATAGCGCCCAGATGCTCAATAATAATTTGACACCGCCAATGGCGGTTTTATAATTTGAGACAGCTCATGCTAATGACTTGATGCTCATGCAAATTTATAGGCCTACAGTTATACAATGAAAAAAGAGTCTATGGCCAAGGAGTGACTTTTGCTTGGCAAAATTGATTTAATTAGGCTACAGTCCAGGTTTTCCTTAGGTTAATTTCACATTTTCTAATTTGGTCGGCATAGTAGGCTATATTCTTTCTGCTGCTTTTCGAATTTGTTTACATTTATTTCTATATTTTAAAAAGACTGCTTTATATTTGTCTGTAGGATTTTTTATATATTTTAAGTACAAACTGGATTTTCTCTTGCAAGATTTAAGTAAGGCTTTTGTCATCCACGGCTTCTAAAGCACCTCAATACAAGAAAAGAAGAATTACGAAGCGCCTCATACCGGTACGCAAATTTCGCTACAATTCTAAAAATAAAAAACAATTTAAAAAAAGATTTTCTGAGTTTTCTACAAAAAACAAAAGACTCTGCCACCTCTAATATTAAGTAGGCCATAGGCCTATACACGCAATGATCAATATTCGATGGTCATGCATCACTGACAGAGTGAGGTTAAGTCAGATAAATGACTTTAAATAATAAACTATTATTATATAAATTTATTATTTATTTTGATAGATTTTAACACTTTCTTCCGAAAATGCGGACCCATAAAAGTCGAAACTGTGCAGCACCCTTGGAAGGCTTAAGGTAGTAGACCCCTCTTCATTACGGAGCTGGCCTACCTTTCACGTTTTTAATTAGGTGGCTTTTAATAGTCATTATGTTGCTGGTTGCCGCAACTCTGGTCTTATGGGCAGTGGGCACCTAGAAGTATCGAATCTAGTGATTACGGATTGGTGCATAATTATTAAAATTGATAGTGACTCTTACTTACTTACTATGTAGTCTTGGAATATTATTAGAGCGTGGTGGAAGCCAACAGATTCTTAGACTGCAGAAAATGGCGGCTCGTAGTGCGTCAGCTGTTGTCTTCAGGAACTTTCCTAGATTCAGTCAAGCAATTACGGTAAAGACAAAATAATTTGAACAAGTAAAAATAGTGTAATACCTCACCATTTTTATTTCGATAATTACATTTGAATTAGCAGATAATAACATTAAGTTGCGTCGCTGTTGATCCCTGGTCTAATGAATACCCTTGACCTTGTATGCATCGTTGTTGCAAATTTCTGCGACGTCTGTTGCAGCAACTAATAAATACAACAGGGTGATTCCTGTTCTAATCCTCCCGATCATCCACATTCCGAAACGCACAGAAACCCTGCCATAGATTCGGATTGCGACTGAGTTCGTAATGTCCGTTGTTACTGCTAGCTGGTGTAAAGTTACTTCATGTAGGAGCTGCTGGATCATTGTGTAACTTACGAAGAGCAAACGTAACATAATAACGTTTTATTTAAAGCACAAGCAGCTGCAGATTAATGAAACTGCTGATCCATACTGATGTTTACATAAATTGATAGCTGATCATTAGGATCATATTTAAATCATGATGTGGACCAGTTGCTAGTAGACCTATGATCTTTAGATAATATCAGAACAACCTTGCTACAGCCTTTAAGCTTCTTTGATATCGACCTTGGTTTTAAGAGCAATTATGAAGGTGATCATATAACTGAATTGCAGGCATCGCAAAAGTTCCCCAAAAACTATAGTCCAATAACATGTTAACTTCTTAGCATACTTGCATTTTATTATAGATTTTATAAAAGGACATTTGTATTTGACATCTTTCCAGAGTGTTCAACATGGAAGACAATTACATACTTCGTCTCCTGTTTTCGTCGCTGCTCAGGTAGTTAGCGGGTTACAGATATAATTGACAATCCAGTATCTCTATCCCTATGTGTATCTGTGAAATTAAAAGTAGATCATTTACTTTAGTTACTTTCATCATTGGATGGTGAATTGGTGATTTTACTATGAAAGCATGACAAGCATGTGCATCTGTTTTCTTTCCTGTGTCTTTCCAAGGCAGCCAGTTTCTATAGAATATGAAATCACAATAAGGGAGCGAAATTGAATGATAACAGCAGCCTGTTTTGATTGATAGTAATTGTCTGAATTTAAATTTGCCCGCCTTTATTCGTAAATAATGATTCAGTACAATAATTTTACAACCTATATATAGTCCTATATCAAAACTAAGCTTAAACTGATTAAATTTTAAATTAGAACTTGTTGTGGTGTTTTAACAAGATTTTCAATAACCAATTATATATATAAATTACGAACATTAGGAATTCAGGATACCAGTGTCAGATTGTGTAATGAAAATCATAAAATAGAAATCTGTCAATGATTTTTCTTTAGTAACCAGAATAGCAGGGATACAGCATGAAAGACATGAATTCGAGAGAACTGAAATGCTATTATTTGTTGTTTACTTACTCCTATAGTTTTTTGTGTATTTAAATGCATTTTTCTTAGCCATGTTGTCTTTGCCTAACAAATGTTTCATGAATCCTAATTTTGTTTCTTAAGGCACAAGTTGAACAGACAGCAAGAAGACGAGTCACACTGATACCAGGTGATGGAATCGGTCCAGAACTGATGACTAGTGTAAAGGCCGTGTTTACAGCTGCTGGTGCGCCAGTTGATTTTGAAGAAATCCATGTTAGGTACTATATATACTATACTTGTGTGTATATATGACATTGTGTGTGTCATGCCATTTATATATTTTAGTACAGGTTAAAAGTGCTGCCTATGTGAATTATCGGCCTGTTCCAAAAAGAAGGTCCATGACATGAGAAGGCTTAGGTTAATGTGTGATAGCCCAGGACCACCTGCAAAAGGTCCTGCGTGTCACGGTCACCCCAAGTGGTGGCGCTCAATTATCACCAGCCTGGTTGACTTGAGACTTGAACATCAAGCCCTTCCAAATGTAGGTTGCTTCAGTTCTGAGCAATTACACTCCAGCAGGAGAATAAAAAAATGTATTGTCATCATAGTTGGATGCCACTGGAACGTTACAATTTGATTTATGTAAGAACTTTGTCATGTTAATCGGTTAACACACATTCCATATGTCTTCTCTCTTGTCTGTTTTGTTACTATGCAAACTGATCTGTATCTGTAGCGAAGTCCAGACAGGATTCACGGCCACAGCCGACACTGTGACTGAGTCTGTGCGACGAAACAAGGTCTGTTTGAAGGGCATCATTGCATCTCCGCCTGTCTCAACTCTTGGATACCCAGAGACTCTTAACATGAAAATCAGGTGAACTGTTCTGGCCATCTTCGCTTCCGACACTGGGTTCTGTTACTTTGATAGAAGCAATGTAATTTTACTCTAGAAATCAAGAATAGATCCATATGGAAAATCAATGAAAATCTACTTGGTGATTTTGTCGGTAACAAGCTCTATGACAAAGCTGCTCATCAGTTTGATAGTGTGTATACACTATCAAATGGAGACAAGCCATACTACAATTAGTAAGTGTTAAATGTTACCTGATAGAACCAATGACTTTTTAGTGTCATTGCTGTCATAACATTAATTAAAAGCAGCTGATAACGTGGCAGCATTGACATTAAAACTGGTGCAGAAAACCTATCTAAGATGTGCAAAGTACTATGTAGTATAGATTGAGTTTGTTTATATCGATCTAGACGATCACTGGATCTGTATGCAAATGTCGTCCACATTCAGAGTCTGCCTGGATTAACGACACGACACAACAATCTTGATCTGGTGATCATACGGGAGTCACTGGAAGGAGAATACAGTGCACTTGAACATGAAGTGAGTATCTTCACTTCCAGGAACAAGAAATAAATCAAGTATTCTGCATTGATGGCAATAGTATTTATAGGTTCAGCCTTTCATGACGTATCATTGTGAAATCTTAATCTTGTTGCAATACGGTGTAATCAGTCTTGTCTATCTTAAAGCTTCTGGAGAATTTAGAACTGGCAAGCGGTGCAAAATTGTGCCTAAATTCTGCAATCTCATAGACAAGCTTTGGGCTGTTTTATGCTTAGTGCTGTGTGCATTTGGACAATCATTTATTGGATGCTACAAGTTAAAGCTGCCAATGGCAAATTTGTGATGTGAAGAGTTTGGTAATGGTTCAATTTTTTCAATATTTTGCTCAATGTCGAAATTTATAAAATTAAATGCTTACTGTTCAAACATGATGAAAGAATTGTTATCTCTTTTACAAGTCCGTGTTTGAATGAGTCTAACTTAAACTTATTTTGTTTAGAGTGTGCCAGGTGTTGTAGAATCTCTGAAGATTGTGACACATTCCAATTCGACGCGCATTGCACGTTTTGCTTTCGATTATGCCGTCAAGTTTGGAAGGAAGAAAGTGACGGCCATACATAAAGCCAATATCATGTAAATTATCAATTTCATATTGTAATACATTAACAAGGTAACTGTGCCTTGTCAAATACGTGGCTATTATAGCGCTTTGCTACATGATAAACTTGACTGTCTCTAGGAAGTTCATGAAAATAACTATGACACTTTGAACTCGTGCTATTTCTTGGATATAGACGCAAAGTGCCAGAATGATGACTCGTACCTAAGCATATTAGTATACATACATGAAGTATATACGTGGAACATAGCGACTATGGTCGCAGCAAGTATGCTGGTCATCGATGCTACTGTGTCTCCAGTACTTCAATTTTAATTTTATTGTGGCCACGTCGGCTCACGGAGCAGGTGATGCATGGTTCGATCCCATGTAATGACCTTGGGCAAGTTGTTTACGCACACCTGCCTCTGTCACCAAGCAGTATAATTTGCTACCGGCATAAGCTGGGAAGGAAATGGCAAATCCCACGATACACATTGGCCCCGTGTCCAGGACTTGTGATTCGTCCGTTCCTAGCTCAGTGCCTCTCACTGGGCAGCAGGCTGGACTTTACCCTTTTTTACCTGTGGCCACAGCTTGTTTTTACCTGTGGCCACAGCTTGCTTGCATTAGACAGCACATACTTTTGTATGATATATTTTTCTATCCATTCTCTCTGGGGCTACATATATGCCCGAATAATTCTACATGCCATGCTAAAGACACGTTTCTAAGATAGTTTTACTGTCCCAGATGGTATTTAGTCCTACTGCCCATATTCAGTTTAAAATTCTTCTTCTTACCTGCAAAGCTGTTTTGGGTCAAGCTCTGCGCTACCTCTGTGACCTGATTCAGTGGCCTATCTCAGCTGCCTCTGATCGCCCACTCCGTTCTGTAGGCCGTTTTAATCTTCTGGTGCCTCGTTCTCGAACTGCTACTTCCCAGCATTGCGCCAATGCATCTGTTGGTCCATTGCTGTGGAATGACCTTCCTACATTGATTCATTCTGTGATCTTAACAGATCTACTGTTTCTGCTCGCGTCTTAAAACTTATCTTTTCTCACAGGGTCCAATGCATTGGGAGGGCCTCTGATTAGGTTGTACTGAAAGAGGCGCTTTATAAATCTATGAATAGAATAGAACTTGTACTCTTCTAAACTTTTCCAGAATTTTTATTACAATTCAAGCAACCTTGGTTATTAACAGGAAATTGGCAGATGGGCTTTTCCTTGAATGCTGCAATGACATTGCGAAGCTGTATCCTACAATCCAATACGAATCCATGATCATTGATAACACCTGCATGCAGGTAAAATTTATTTTATCATGTAAATATGAAAATTAGTGGGTCCATAGCTTAGTGGAGAGAGCGGTTGGTCGATAAGCTGAGCAGTGTCATATCTGGTGGCATGGGTTCAAATCCCACTCGAGGCAGTAATTTATTTTAGGTTTCTGTTAGCTGCTGGTAGCACTTCTCTGTTGTGTGGTTTGTCTTGTATCAGTTGGAAAATTATATCGCCCACCCTCACTTCTGGTTTGGCCGTACCAGGAGTGTTCAAGCACTTAGGCCATTAGTTAAGTCGAACCCGCTGTTAAGCCGACCTGTGTGTCGTGCTATGCGGGCCGTATTTCGTATAACCTGTCTGTAATCATACTGCGTTCTTGTCAATATGAATTTCAATAAACGAATATATTATTATTATTATCTCAGATCGGAGGGATAGAATTTTGTGTAATTTGTATGCATGGCGTCCTTCTTGTTATCGGGTTATATCTTAACAAGTGTTTATTTGATCAATTCGTGTCGTTTCTGTACTTCTTTCAAGTTTATTTAGGTTATCGCTTGAGCAGGATGATGGCGACAACTGTAATGGCCAGTTATTTTTGCTTATAGTCTCAATTAACTTAAGACTTTTCTTTTTCACCGGGCTTGGGTCGGAAGCGCCTCAGAGTAGAGATTTTGACTGGGCTTTATACAAATTATTTTGATTGATTGGATTGATTATCTAATGGCAAATTATTGAAAGAATACAAATGGACCAAATCTAGACTTGTCTTTCATAGCCATTACTGTCGGTCTATTGTATGATAAATCATGTCTTTTGCAGCGTTTGCCACCCGAACAAAGGGTTGAACTGCTACGTAAGTACAAATTGAATATGCTCTGCTATTATGTATGTTGGCCGTAGTGAAAAAAGCTGGTTAGGAAGTCGCACAGTATCCATAGTTCATTCGTGAACTCTATGGATGTTGTCAAATACTGTCACTGAGTGGAATATGATAGCAGAATAATATGGTAGCTCGCTGACAAGAGTTTTGGTGTAACATAAATAGTTGAAAAATACAATTTTGACTTCAATTAAAACATAATATGTATTACATTGTACGATATATTATTACAGAAGATGTTTAAAATCAGGATTAAGTGCAAATAGTCTACAATCATCCGACAAATTCATCAGTAAAATTATAATGAATACGTTTTCTAGTTAAAGAGCCAATAGCAAAACAAAACTTGAGCACACCATTGTGATCAAGTCAAGAATATAAAACAATCTGGAGAAGATGTTATTTTTGCTATTTTAAAAGAATTTTTACAAGATTGTTTTTGTGTTTCAGAATGTTCCAAATATACGTCTAGATGATAGTGACCAGTGTACGCTATATGTTTGCGACAAAAATGATGTCGTGGTGCATAACAAGACTCAGGGTTGCACATGTGCTCAAGTACGTAGACACAACGAACTCTTTGCACCTTTTGATCTTTGTTGCATTTTTTGTGCTTTTTGTGTACTTGATAAGGCAATTGTCATAATCATATGCTTAGTGCTATATATGAAGTCATTGCATTTAATGAGTTCAGATTCTTTACAAGATGACATTTGCTTTTTAGTGTACAGGGTGGGCTAAAAACGTAACTCCATGCATTATTTGCTAGTATTTTGGTCAAAGTACGAATTTTGGTGATTTTTGGCAGTTATACATAATTATAAATTGCCTTTCAGCGTGTAAATGTGTTTAAATTCCAACTTTCGATGGACATATTAGCAAAAGATAAGGGGTTATTTTTGTTGCCCACCCTGTAGATTACGCTGCTCATTTAGGCCTACCAAAATAAGAGATCAGAGAACAGGTTTTGCTGCGACTTCTATTCACGTCGAATTGTATTGAATTGTATTGAATCTGTATTGTCAGGCTTCAAATTGCCCATTTACCCAAAATATACATTTTCTTTTGAAGCTTTGCACACTGGATGCACTTCTAAATGTTTACTACTACAAGAGGCGCTTTTTAAATACTTGGCTATGATGCAAAAACTAACTGCGAAACATTTAAAAAGTTTAGCGAGGCCTTTCCTGACCTAGCAACTCATCTACATTTTATACATTACTTAAAGCTCTCTTAATTAGCCATGGCTGGGCTGAGATCGCCTCTGAGTATATGTTTCTTGAAGGGGCGCTATATAAATTTAAAAAAATGAATGAATGAAAGCGATAAAGTTATAAGAAGATCAAATTATAAAGAGCTCAAGAGGAAACTAATTTCAACATATTACATTGGACGGCATATAATAACATATAATAATTATGTTGGTGCTTTACAGGACGAAATTTGGGAGCGGCTCCCATACCCAGACTGTTGTGGATGCAAACCAGGTAACTTTTGGATTCACAATGGTATCATTCTTTTCTTGATCTTAATTTATTTAGCTAAATTTGAATTTGCATTGGGAGGGGGCTTAGTACGATGGATAACAACGCTGTTAGCACGAGGAACTGGTGACATGAGTTCGGTTCAGGGAAAACCCTTCAGGTTAACTCGCGACCTTCTTTTACTTGGTGGCAACGTTGAAAATTAGATGTAGAATGAATTGAGCTTCTTGTACGGCCACCAACGGTTAAATTCGAATCCTGTTTTAATCTATAATCGTTCATTATTTCATTCTACTTTTGTTATCTATGGATGTCTGGCAGTTTCATATATCAATAAATGAAGATTATTGTGGAACATTATTATTATTATTACCAAGGAGTGGAAGTAATAATTATTCTGTAGAAATTGGTAATGACACATGTAATGCCATAAATCTTAGACTAGCTGCAGTTGGCTGACCATTATCAATGTACTTTTAGTCATCATTTCTGCATTGGGTTAGTGCGTGATAGTCCATCAGTTAGAGTGCTTGTCTGTCAACTGAGAAGTCGAGGCTGAAAAGTTTCTGTCATGGCAGCAATTCTGTTCTAGATTTCTGTTCTACATGCTCCCTTTCCAATTTCGCTGTAACGAGGACAGGACTTCCACTGTACACTAGGCATCAATTGTAAATTCGCATTTAGACAAGCAGAATCGGAACCTTCTAATTAAATTCCTTGCTGTTGACCCACTTTTATTCCTTTAACCCTCATTGAATTAATTGTTGGAATTGTCACAACCAGAAGATTGTCAATACAGTGTATGCATAGGCCTACTTAGTCCAGCAGGTTAGCCTGTTAGAAGAGATCACTTAAGGCATGTTTAGTAAATCTTTGGGATATTGGTTCTTCGAAAAACAAGGGTATAATTTTTCTCAAATCAAGTCATTTTATGGTTATTGAGGAAATGCCGCCGAATAATCCCTCACAAGTGTTACTTCGTCTAACTGTTTTTGCTGATGGATCGTTGTGATAAGACTGTTTTGATCTTGATTTTCTGTGCAGCATTCTGTAACATGACCAACAACATACCGCCGGGTCAACCAGCATGGATCGAAAGAGACAATATAACCGGTCCAACAGGAAACGACATTATCGTCCATCCTGGGGATAAATTGGAACCTAATGTGACAGTTCAGCTAGGATACTGCCAACAATGGTATCATAGCATTGTTCTACTCTAACATATACAAGAAACAATATAAGCATATATTTTTAAATATTATACTTTTAATCCGATTGTCCGATATCAGTTCACAATAGAGGACTGGAAGCATCTCTGGAGCACCTTGGTAATGGAATGGCTGTTTTACGGAGCTCTTATGATTTTACTGTTATTATTTTTTAGTAAGTGTTCTAGAATATCTAGAACTTCCTCTATTCTATGTATTCTACATTTGCAAAGGTACCACGTAACGTAGTAGTCATTTTTTTACTATTGTTTGATATTATTATATTTTTCTTGGTTCCTTATATGCTTATGGCGGAAGTTCTGCCGATATCAGGCATGGGGTGTAGTGGTGGTTACTGGTTGCTCTGTGGGAGGTGGTAAGACAGTAAGACACTGGTACTAAGAACCAGATTTAAGGTTGAGTTCCTTAGGTAAACTCAGCCTTCTTTCACCAATTGGCGTAGGGGCTTAGGTGGGGTTAACTCGACTCGGCATCAGCGCTGCAGTCAGGAGCGCCTCTGAGTAGTAACTAGTGCTCTAAAAGAGGCGCTTCGAAGAGATAAATAAGCATGTTATAATGAGCGTGGGTGACATTTATTGCATCTTCACATCATTGCTGATTTGGTAAAGCATTGATTGTGACTGTCATGGTTACGTTTTACAGCATTTGCGAAAATGGCGGCGGTCTCAAGTGCTATGTATGTATTCAAAGCCATGTATCAGCTTCTTCAGTTATATTTGATGAACTTAGAACTTTAAATCCTAGTACAAGATTTATAAAAAGATCTGCTACAGATAGACAAGAATATGTATTGTCTGACAAATCTTGCATGAAAAGAAGCAAGTAGTATGTGTTTCATTAATGTCGGATTATTATGCAGTTCACTAATTACTGAGCTTTTATGTCTTAATTTATACTCAGTAAATGAGTTACTATGAATATAAAAATGCTTTCTTTTAATTCAGTTTTGTTGATGACGTGTTTCATTTTCAGCACATTCCCAACACTTGGATTGACCCCAAAGATCAGTGTATTGTAAACTCCTGCGAAAAAGACACTATCAATAAAACGGACTCCTGCAATTGTCCATCGGTATGAACATATTAACATTATGATGTTATTATATATACAATGATTCTCGTATATTCGCTCGTCTGGGAAATGACTTTTATTCTTACGCTGGTGGTGAGAGATTAATGTTGTTAGAGACTGGTCTGTCAACGCTAGGTTTATGGATACAAAAGCCAGTCCTGTCTCTAACAGCTGGCGTCACGCTTGATTAACTTCACGTCGGCGGGCGGTCGAAGGAGAGCCAGTCGATAGAAGGAGTTGCTACGTGTTGGTCGACGAATATAATTATGCTGTGTCTTCTGAAGCGTATAGTTTGAAAGTTTGAGTCCCAAGTTTACTACTGCGTAGTTGTTCGACAATTTTGTCTTTTTGACTTTGAGACATTTGACTATTGGTTCCTGAGAGAACTTTCGTCGTGTTTCGACTATTTTGTACATTCGTGCCTGATACGGCCTTTTACGTTGAATTCAATACAACGTTTAACTCTTACTCAGAGTTCTGAATATTACTTTCGAGTACTATAGGCGCTAAATCATCCCCTTAGGAACTCGGGACATAACAATGTGTTCAAACTTTCTTCCTTTCTTTGTTCACTTGCGTGTTGAATGTGTTGTGCAGCAGCATTTGAACTATGATGCCCAATGACAGAACTGTATACTGTATAGAACAACGTTGCAAGTTATATATACTAGAGATGTTGAGAACATTCATTTATTCCTACTGGAACAGGTTGCAAGGGATCTGCATTAATTTTGTAGCAACGATTTAACTCTGTTGCACAACATTGCTGTCACATTTGTATTGCATGCCGGCTTGATGCCAATTCTTGCACGAACATTGCCCAGGCGTTGTTGTTGAATATTGTCGTATTATGCGTTGCATGCTCTGAGGAGGCATTTCGTTAATTTGAGTAGTACTTTGCACAATTTGTACAACATTTGCTACCGATTGGACGATTATGCTTAAATGATCCCTATAGCGTTGTGATCATGCATGCCTGCGTTGATGTTGCTTAGGCTATTTAGAGCGTCATTATTACAAAGTGTGTTTACATTGCTCTTTAGGGCACTGATCTCATATCCGTACCTTATCCAGACTGTTGTGGATGTACGCCTCCGCCTTCAGGTACTTGTCTTCATTACGTTGGTAATATACTGTAGGCTAAACATTACAATTATCCTGCACAATTTAATTCTTATCCTGACGCAACAGCCAATTGCTCTAGCAACGTTTAAAAGATTCATGGTAGAAAACTAGCTAACAACGTCTTTAATGTTACAGGCTAGCATTGACTGTGTTAGGGCATTTGCGGGAAGTTAGGTTTGATGATGTTTTAATACTGTATAAATTATTAAAGTAAATTTTTAAAGTGGAACTATCACAAGAGTGTAAGTCCAGTGACATTCAGATACATTTAGAACAGGTCATTATGCATTCTCATAATTATAGTGTGTAGCATGATGCCCACTGGAGTATGAATAAACAGTAGGCTATAACAGTATAATCCACCAATCTTAGTAAATTAATTAGTTGACGTTAGATTCCGTGTAAACTCGGATGATACGCACTGTACATACACTGTACATACACTGTGGTCTACTGTACTGTGTACTTTACGCTTCCTCTGTCTGGTGGGGATTCGCTAATGCTTTGAACGAAACCGCCTCAATGCTATCCTGAGAAAATTTATCCGGTCTAACTTCCTCCGTCCTGATACTCCCACTTTTGAAGACTTCTGCTCTCGTGCTGATTTTTCTCTTTTTCGCACTGTCTTAGTAAATCCTTGCCATGTTCTCCATGACCTCCTCCCTCCACGTAAAATCACCAGTTATAACATGCGATCTAGATCACATAACCTTACCCTTAGTAGAGTTGATGCCTTTTCTAAGAGAAATTTCATTTTGCAAATGTTATATGATTTTGTTTAATCTGCTATCATACTTCTTGTAAGCTGTTGTGCATTTGCTGGCAGAAAAATAAAGAATATTCTTACTTACTTACTTACAAGTGGTGCTCCCAGTAGGGTGAAAAGCAAATTGATCAGGCAAAGCCTGCTAAGGGATGGCAGAGAGCAAGAAACGATGCACAACAATGTTTTGACTATTCTAGAGAGGATTGGAGTGGATGGATGAAATGGGTCATAAATCAGCAATACTTGTAGGAGGAGTTACCTTGGGAATTGGAGTAATAGCAGCTTGTTTCCAAGATGCTGGTTGTTTGCCCTGACAGAGGGACAGAGTTGTAATATGCACTACCATTGATGCCAATTTGCTGGCAGACAAATAAAGGTTAATGGGCTTGAGCGGGTTCACCGGGCGGCGGCTCGCCTGATTGGCGGCTTTGCCAAAACTGACCGTGTCTCAG
>JAQFXW010000989.1:0-16181 GCA_034693945.1 Dendrobaena attemsi
AAACTCGACACTTCTAAAGCGCTCTGTAAAGCTAAGCGCTGGGCACCAGCTAATTCACGAGCGCTGCGTAAAGTCACTTACTTCACATACTGAATTTTACTTTGCCATTTATGCAGCAACTCGCCCACTTAACATTAAATGCACTAAAGGTCATTTAGTACACACGGCTAAGAGCGACCATGGCAGATAACCGTTTGTCCTGGTTAAGCATGCTCAGTGTACACAGAAAAAGTCAACCCTAAGCCTATACAAAGCACAATCTTTAGATAAAGTGATATACGAGTTGGCAGAGACCATTGATCACTTGAATTTCTATTCAAAATATTAATAGTCTCGTCTTTTAACTGTTAACTTCTTCATGAGGAATGGAGATCTTGAACTTTAAATCATGAGAATTGGAAAACCTTCACTACAGTACAATAAGTGATATCTTGGAAATTTTTCACATTTTGAAATTATACCCTTTAAAAGAAATCTATGAAAATTTTCATATTTTATTGTTAGTTTCCTTGTTAAAATATTCAAGCAGTTGTGTTTTGCCCCTTTTGTAGAAATAATTAAGAGAAGAACTTATCATGTACATGCAATTGGATGCATGACTGGCACTGTCATCTAAAAGTTGCAATTTCTTAATGCAAATTCTTGTTTAAACCAAAACTGGTACCTGATCTTTTATAAAAAAAATGTCATTTCATCATTCTACTTCCAGGGAGCCCCTGTCGACGGGGGCTCCATGCTCTGAGCATAATGGTTAATCCGCTTGCGGTGGTTGTCTGCAAGTCATAAACACCAATCCTTCCCAAATCACAACTAAACAAGTCCCACAAACCTCGGCTTTTTATAGCATCAACATTACTAATCATTGATCCTGAAACACAACTCTTCAATCAGTTTTTGAAAAAGAGGAGGCAATCATACCTATTTTATTGTTAATGTTCAGCTATGATCGATTGAAGGTGGAAGAGATATTCAAACATAAACTAAGTGGCTAAAACTAAATATTTTATAAAATGTTCTGACAAATTTAGAAACGGCTTATCAATTAAATTCCAGTAGACATACATAAAAAGTTATCAGTCGAATCTTCATTTTCTATTTATTCACATTCCTGGTACCTATTATTGCAACAATGATGGCATAATGGACATTAAGACTAATGAAGTTCACAACAGTCAACATAAAAAGGTTAACAAACAAAGGTTTTAAATAGAGATTAGAAAAAGTCTGAAGCACGTGATCGCTTTCCAGCCTTCTTGTTTGGCTTTTTCTTTTCAGAGTTTCTGCCTTTGAAAGGTTTTGTCAATTTCTTCTTTTTTGAGACTTTTCCCTGTTTATTTATGTTTTCTACAAAATCAGATGAAATAAAGAAACTGCAAGGTTTGAGTCTTTATTACTTTAAACACAAAATTTAACCATTTACATTGAATGCATGTACATTATTTAATTCAGAGGCCCCTATCCCTATACCAAGCGTGGAAAGTAAGGGAATCTATTTTTCAGAATTTGTATCACATTTTTCCTGAAACAAGGGGGAAAAGATCAAATTTTGTCTGAAATACAGGGGGGGGGGAGAGTTCTTAAGCCGGGTTGCTAAGGGGTGGGGGAGTGGAGATAGAAGCCCTTGATTTGATTTACATTATCATGACACTGAAGTATTAGAATGTGAGAACAATTTATACCAGAATATAATGAGTGATGTAGATGATAAATTAGACTATTCATTCTGTATTTGAACCTTGCTTTATTATTCACTGTCAAATTGTACCAGCACAAAATAAATTTTAATTATACTTAAGGCAAAATCAAGTCCCAAAAGTAATAGATAAACAAAATATTTAACTTACTTGAACCAGGTTTAGTCTTCGGTTTCTTTGGTGTTGGTTCAACGTCACTTAATGAATCCACTGAACTTTCATCCTCGCTCAAATCATCGCTATCCAAATCATCCTCGTCTAGGTCACTATCATCCAGGCCATCTTCCTCTGTTGCTATTGATTCCTCTGAAAAATAGCGACATTCCATGTGTACATATTATGCATAGACTGATTTAATAGACTTGCTCTAGATACCAAATACTTCTGACATTGCTCCCTCAATGCCTCTCATTCTGTGCAATCCCAGATAATTGTAGACAACATTCAGGCCAAACAGCATTGCCTTGATTTGCGATTCAGAAGAAGAAAAAGAAAGATCATAGCTGAACAATAACCAAGAACATTACTCGGTATCTAAAAAATTTCTTATAGTATGTTGTGATAAAAAATTATTATGAGAAATTGAGAAATTAAGTTCTGAGCAGCATAGCATCCCACACGCACCTAAATTATGCAGGAAACGGAGTCAAAGTTTCAGGTTTAGAGTTTTGACATGATTACACTGCACCTCTGAGTAGTAGTGAACTTGAAGAGGTGCTTCGAATAAATAAGTACCGGAGGTACGGTACAATAAATTAGACACAGCATTTCAGTATAAGAGTTAATAAATCATGCTTTACGCTCTTGACAAAATTGAAATTAAGGAATTGCATAAATGAATTAGAAAACTAAATGGTTTCATATATTATTTTAAAATACACAATAATAAAAGAAGAATATAATTGCTTAAGTCCAGCATAGATATTTGATCATAGTATTTGTGAGGGTTGTGTAATTCACCTGGAGTACCTTGATTGTCATCCAGTTGGACATCGGAGTCTTCATCCGTCTCCCTTCTCCGCTTCCTTTCTCTATTTTTATTCCCTCGCTTTTCATTCACGACATTTTCATATTCGAATTGTACCATTCTTTTGGCTGCTGCCTCAATGTCTTGCTTAGAAAGTGCTTCCTTTGCAGTCATTTTACATTCAGCTGCACTAATGTTTTTCTTCTTCTTGCTTTTTTGGATGCTGAAACAAAAAACACCTTAGGTTTGTGCAGTAGATTTGATAATAGCAAGCAAAACTAGGTAAGACACAGTTAGTATGAGGACCTGGACCATCATTAAATATTTAGAATACAATATTAATGAAATAACTCTTGCAGAATTAAAGTAATCAACATGGTTTTACTGAACCATATTCGTAGTTTAACTGCACCGTTCAAAACCTAAAAGTCTAGACAGAACAGGCGTATTATATAACAGTAACCAATTGTAATCGTAGTTATATATTCAACATTTCTAAACTGCTACTCTACAACTAGGTGCACAGCTTCAATTTATTTACGAGCTCTGCATCATATCAGAGATCGATGTCCATTGGACGTCTGAGAATGGAGGTTCAAATGCTCGTCAGCGTCCTCCTGCACTCCTAGACTAACTCAGCTGTGTCAGTGGGAAGATCAGTGACAAAGAAGACAGTAAAGTTCTGAAAGTGAAGTGACATACTTCATGTCAATGGCAGATATTCCAGTTTTAACAATATTTTGATAAATAATGAGAAGTTGAGAACGTACTCTACAAGCTTTCGGTTTCTGCTTGCAAACAGCTGACTGAACAGTTGGATTCGCTCGTCTTCCTCCACAAACTGGTTACGCAGAAAACAAAATGGTTTAATAACAGAAATGAAGCTATCTTGTATGACTGTTCTATCCGAGTCCAATCTGAGCGGGTTATTCAACTGGCCATCACATCGCTGCTAGACAACTTTAATACTTCAATGTAACTCGTCACATTTCCAAATTTCTGGCATGAATATTAAATTTGTTTACTATCAATGCCAAAATTACTTAAATAAGCCATAGACATTTTTCAAAGCGATAAATTATTTTTGCTGAAATAGGAGTAAAGATAGCGGGATGAAACATTACAACAAAAAGTGCTAAGAACAAAGCTGAGGTTCTTTGGACATGTTATGATATCAGATGGATTGGAAAAGATGTTGGCTTGTTGAGAGGAAAGGAGAAAACAAGGGCGAAAACGGAAAAAATTGATGGATGAGATACACAAAACAACTAGAATGAATTCGGCAGAACTAAGGGACGCGACATCAGAAAGAAAGAAATGGAGAAGCTTCATCGTGACGGTCGCTGGAGTTCAAAGAACTGACAGCACAAGGTGAGCTGATGTTACACTAGTTATATTAAAGACTTGTGGCTTTTATTTAATGTCCTTTAATACAATATCACTCAAAGTAATAAAGCATATTACATGTACACAAAAGGATCTTATTCATAATATTCTGAGATACTGCAGCAGCAAATGCAACTCAGCTATCTTCAATAACTGGTGATAGGTCATGAATTCCCTTTAACTGATCATAATAGTAATTTGAATATAGTCATAAACTCACCATCATGGGCACTATACAGTATACATCTTCTTTAAATAATTATAAAAAATATGTAGGTTAAAACCGTTAAATTAAGTAGTGAAATTATGTTAAACATCTGAAAGAAAATGGTGATATTAAAATGGTCCAACCCATTCTTTTTGGCTGAATGACTTTCTGCTTTGAACAGCATTAAGACTAGAAACTACAAAATATTAATACTAATAATAAATAAATGCTAAACTCGTCAGAGTATTTGTTATTGATTTCTATCAGAAAAGAAAGAGTAAGAACAAGCTCTTGCCTGTCCTTCAAGCAACTGCTTCAATTCCTCCTTGATCACATTCAGCAGATGAGTAACGAAGCCAACGGCACAGTCAATTTTCAAAGCATCCTGCACAATCGCTACAAATTTCTGAATAAGAGACGAATCCCAGTTGTGCGTTTGAAGAAGCTGTAGACTCTGAATTATCACTTTTCGCACAAGCTGCAACAAATTGACATTTAGTTTTTACTTGTACATTTTTAAACTTATTTTCAATGATGATAATAAGAAATCAATATTTGCTCTAGCAAGATTCAAACAAATCATATTCATGCATTTGTGGCATTTAGACAACCGTATTTTCGTGATTATACATCAGTCATTTATATTAATCAACCTGATGTTATAATGGAAATTATTTTTTAATTAGTGCAAAAGTCTTTGTGAAATATGGCATACCATACACAGATGGCCACAAGCGTGTAATCGCATGTACTTCTGGCAGCTGGAAACGTGTGATCATTAATAACACATATTCTTGCTACCCGCGTCTCTCATGATAAAAAGGGAAACCCATACTCCAAAATACAGTAAATAATATTAAGCACTGAACAATTCATTGGAAGATACTATTAACTAAGTTGAGCAACACTGATCTGCAACTTCCCCTAACAGTCTATAAGCCTACCACAAAGAGAAAAATCAGTTAAATTTGGTTGGACAAATAGCACATATGTAAAAATACAAGTTTAATAATTGTAAGCTTCCATTTATAAAGCAGTTTACGAACAATAGACTTATGCTATAAATGAATGCATCTGCACTTCACATTAACCAAGGAGGTGAATGTATTCACTAGACAGAGTATGGCCTATCTTCCCTGCAGTCGTTTTTGAAGCGACGGTTGGCAGACTGTACAGTATACATATAATTATAGATTCCATAGATTTTATTTAAATCAGGTTGCAACAGAAAGACGTCTGATTGGTCAAGCGCAGTGGCATGATGACCTGTTAGAGAGCTGATTGGACAAAACTAGGTCACGAGGTTGATGTTTTCCTAAAGGTCAAGGACATTAACCTACCATCATGAACTTGTCCAAACGAAAAAAGTCCAGAAGATGCCATTCTTGTGCCTCAATTTTCAGGAATGAAGAAATGAATAGCAGTGCTTGTTCTTGTCTATTAAATGCACCAACTAAAGCCGAAAGTCTTTCAGCCAGCTCCTCCTACAACACGATACAAATTGCAGAGCATTTTTATCACCACATGATTGAACAATCTCTACTTATTCATACAGATTATTTCAGAAGAGTTTCCTGAAAGCATTCAGAGCACGTTAACTGGATTTTCTAGTAAAGTGAATTACACATTTCTTCAAGAAAATGAAAGAAGGATACTCATAATGAGTAGAAATATTTGACTGCAGTGGAATAAAACAGCTGATTTAAAATAATAAATTTTAAAAAATTCAATGGACATTGATGAACCATAGCTCAAAGTCGACATTGTCAAATGTCAGCTAAATATATAAAACATAGCCAGGATGCATATTCAGCACAAACCATCAAGAAATTAATGCTTAACCCTTTAATGTCAAGAGTGCAGTAAAATGCATGGGTTGTCCTACCCCTCTCGACATTAAAGGTTAAGGTAAACTAAATTCCACAATCCACAAAATGAAAATAAAGCAGACCAACCTGAAAAAGAGGTTTATCAGCCATCCACATGCAATAATGCAAACCTTTCCACAGTCGAAGCAAGTTGATTTCACATATTAAACCTTCAAATAGATCAAAAGCACCACAATGTTAAGAATTCTATTAGCAATTATCAACAGAAAACAGGAAAAATGAAAAACCAGCAATTGTATTTGGATGGTGTGCAATGATAGATTTATATAATTATATTACACATGTGCTTTACTTGAGAATTAGCTGATCACTGATTTAACACATTGACTGCCAACATATTTGAGCACCCCTGAGTAGTCCCACTTGAAGAGGTGCTATATAAATTCTCAAATGAATGAATGAATGTTTATATCCACCATGCCAAGCAAATAGGCATAATTTTAACAATATGATTTTTATGAAAATGATAATTTGTTGACTTTATTTTCATAACAATATTGGAGAAATAACTCACCAAACTCATCAAAAACACAGTTCATCAGCTTTTCTGGTGTCTACACATATTCTTACTATGCAGTAAGCAATGGCTGTATCGCATAAACATTGATAGTAAGTCACAAGCGAAATGTGGCGTATATCAATACCTTAAATCGCTGTTGTTAACTTGTTATTATGGTGTATATTTAGAAACAGGGGTAGTTTATTTCTACCATGAGTCGTAAAAGGCGGAAGCTCGGTCCACAGGTATGGACCGCGGAGTATTGTTTGGAGTATGAAGTTGGCACGTTAAACAAGATGTTGGATGTTAGACCTCATGAGAGTCAGTTAGGGTCAGGTTACCCTTCTTGAGGGTTCTCTAGGGTCAGTGTTAGGGTTTGTGTCATGTATAATAGTTTTACATGCGCTTTGACTAGGTGGAGACTCTACCTAGTACCTACATTTAGTCCTTCCTATGGACAATTTTCGGCAGATAGAAACCGCCCCCGTTTTCTAAATGTTCACCGTTTATTATTAGGTCATGACGTCATTTCATGAAGTCATCTCTACCTGAGATAGTCTGTATGACGGTCAATTATAGTGAATTAATGTAGAGTGTATGTGTATACATTTCCCCCAGATATAACAACTATGCCCTTAGGGTCAGGTAAGGTCAGGTAAGGTGTCTTGAGGGTCAGGTTTGGCATCATGAGGTCAGTTAGGGTCAACGTTGGGTTTATGTCACCAGAAGTGACTCAGAGGAACATTTAGAATCGGGGTGCATATATTTCTCGCTCATCGTAACATGTGTTGTCAACGCATGATAGGCTGCTCGTATGTATTGTTGACCACACAAACTTTAGCCTAAATAAACTGTCAGCCTACACACCTAGATTTACCTTTCATCCAGCGGTCCTTATTCATTGAAGGGTGCACACTCAAATATTCTCTGCATTCTAATTCTATGGTCCAACAAGAGAGACCCAGCCAATAGGCAGCATACGGCTTGAACGAAAAATAAATGCACCCCGTTTCTAAATGTTCGCCGTGACTTGCTTCAGTAACAGTATTGACTTGCAGACCTTTAGTATTTCAGCTATAAGGGTCTCTTGACTTGGCCGCTAGTCACGTACTAGTTAATTATAGTATTTCTTCAGTTTAACGACAGCCTATGACAACAGAGGCCGTTGCCGTCGGTGCAAAACATTGGTCAAGCGTGTCAAGCGTGTTTCGGCTTTTTATAGTTAATTATAGTGTGATAATGAAACAATTTTTAAGCACGTGCATGTTGAACGATAATAGAGTATACAAACCGTCATTTAATGTTGCACTACGCTCAAGCAACCGCCTCAACTTCTTCAGTGTATAATTACGTAGTTGTGGGTCATTGCTTGCTAGTTTCTGCGAAATTTTATTTATTGCTAAATGGTCGACATCAACGCTTTGGTCCATTTTTCACTTCTTGTCGTTTTGCAAATTGCAACAGAAACCATGATAGAAACAGAAATAATATTCATAGAGTAGGCTACCAAGATGGTGGACCTCATTGCGTGACACAATTATTATGAAGCGCCATCTTATTATTGGAAAGTAAGTCAGCAATTGTTGTTTACTAATTCTGCCTGGTATTGTGTGGTGACTGCACGTCTAGAATAATATAACATTATAGGTCTATTCGTTTCTTGAAACCGAATGACAAACTACAATCAGATAGCCTACAATAGAGCTGTGCGCCGACCTGGGACTGACGGCTGCGGCGCGCCGGTCATTTCGGTCGGCGGCGGCGGCGGCGCGCCGACGGGCAGAAGTCGACTGAGGCGGCACCAACGAAACATTGACGGCGGTGCGTGGCGGCGTTGACAGGGCATAGTTCAAGTTCTGCATATCTATGTTACAAGTTTTTCAGTGTAGAACCTGTTTTAATGATTTTATTGTCTATAGAAATTTTCGCAGTTGCAATGTAGTACCGGTATAGAGTTTGTACTTTTCCATAGGCGACGCATATGACACCGACTCTGCTTATTTTTAATGAACTTACCCGCTGAGATCCTTCCCGTTTTAATAGGCGCCATATTAGCCTACCATTTGAGGTACGGGTGCAGTGATCGCGATAGCCTGCAAACCGTGAGTGCACATGTGAGTGAGATTGAGGCAGCCTACGTTTTTACCTTCGCAAGAAAATTTTGTCCGGACTTCAGGCCTCAAATCATGTTGTTAGAAGTTATTGTTGGTAAAGTCAGTAGGTCTATAAACCTATATGGCTCGGAGTAGGCCTAAAGTCCCCAAAGTCCTCACCTACCTGCATATCGTCGTTGTGGGAGGGTGAACAGACATTTAAGTAGGGATTGTCTGGTGAGTCTAGTCCAACGATGAAGAATGTTTTTGCCGTAGAACCACCTTTTGCTAAAGATTTTCGTGGTGAGGAACATTACAATGAGTCTATAGACTAATTTGTTTCAGCCATGCCTAACGGTGGGGTAACATAAAAAAAAAGTAAAGATCAAAATAGGTCTATATGAATATGCACAGTAACATTTCGGGTAGGCCTATGATTCATTTTAGAACTTTTAAATGTTACCAGCAGCGTCCTGGATATCTTCCTTTACGTGGCTGAGGCTTAAGCTGACCAAGACACGAATTGCAAAAGCTATACTCTAAGGCGAGAGAGAAACTCTCTTAATGTAGGCTTAAGCAAAACGGCTTAAATACCATTTCTTGACGATTTATGGCAATTTCTGCAATAAGTTTCTATAGATCTCCGACGACCGAGAAAGAAACGTAGACAATAAATTGGTAGGCCTAATGCCTACCCCACATTTAGACCAAAGTTAAGCCTATACTGTTATTACAGTCGCTAGGGGGCCATTTCGAGAAACGTTAGGCCTATTGAATTTCTAAAATTGGATTACTGTAAGTCTAAGTGAATCTAAGTGTTACTGTCTATTATTGTTAATTCTAAATTTGGCTAAATTTGCTGATAATTTGAACTTTAAATTTAAATTTCTAATCTTGAATATTCCAATTAACACTTCTAACCATAACAGCTTTTCGATTTTGTTAGCACTCACACCATTAATAATGGTTTCAGTAAATGTCAAATACTGGATGCAACGGTGTACAGGTTAACTCTGGTTTCTCTTCAATCCACGAATAAATCTTTCGCCTTTTACTAAAGATTTCCGTGGAGAGGAACATTACAATGAGTCTATAGACTAATTTGTTTCAGCCCTGCCTAACGGTGGGGTAACATTAAAAAAACGTAAAGATCAAACTAAGTCTACGTATATGAACGTGCACAGTAACATTGTGGGTAGGACTATAATTCATTTTAGAACTTCTCAATGTTACCAGTAGCGTCCCGGATGTCTTCCTTTACGTGGCTGAGGTTTAAGCATCTGACCAAGACAAGAATTGCACAAGCTATAACCTAAGGTGAGAGATAAACTCTCTTGATTTAGGCTTAAGTAAAATGGCTCCAATTCAATTTCTTGACGATTTATGGCAATTTCTGCACTTGTTGACATAAGCAATGGACGACGTTGTAGGCCTATAGCTCTCCGAGCTAGAAAGAAACATAGACAATAAATTAGTAGGCCTAGTGCCTACCCCACATTTAGACCAAAGTTAAGCCTATACTGTTATTATAATCTCTAGGGGGCCATTTCGAGAAACATTAGGCCTATTAAATTTCTATTATTGGATTACTGTAAGTCTAAGTGAATCTAAGTGTTACTATCTATTATTGTTAATTCTAAATTTGACTAAATTTTAAATATAATTTGAACTTTAAATTTCGATTTTTTACTAAAGATTTCAGTGGAGAGGAACATTACAACGAGTCTATAGACTAATTTGTTTCAGCCCTGCCTAACGGTGGGTAACATTAAAAAAAGTAAAGATTAAAGTAAGCCTACGTTTGAGTGTGCGCAGTAACATTGTGGGTAGGACCACAGTATAGATAATTACTATACTGTGGTAGGACTATGATTCATTTTAGACTTTCTAAATGTTACCAGCAGCGTCCTGTATATCTTTATTTACGTGGCTGAGACCTAAGCATTTTGACCAAGATATGAATTGAACAAGGTATAGCCTAAGGTGAGAGTAAAACCCTCTTGATGTAGGCTTCAGCAAAACGGCTTGGATACGATTTCGTGACGATTTCTGGTTATTTCTGCACTTGATTATAAATGTAGGCCTAAAGCGTACCACGTAGAATACGCGAGGTTATTATAGCATAGGCTGTACCATTAGGCTACTATATGCTTACTATGCGTTGGATATCGGTCTTTTCAATATCTCTGAGCAGAGTTAAGAGGAGATGTTCAACTCTAAGCCTACTTTGCAGAGAACCAAATCCAGATGCCAGAAATCCGACTGAGGTGATTGATTTGGAGAGATTTCTTCAACGCATGAGAAACGTAAGCCTATAGTTTTGAATGGAAGACGTTTTGACCAAGAGATTGAACACGGGACGCGACTGATGAATGCTTGGCAGAGACGAGATCGATAGGGAAACGACTGTTTCGGAAAAGAACTCGTTTTAACCTAGAGATCAGCTGCAATACGTGTGACATAATCGATCGATCGATCGATCAGAGGACTTAACATAAGTCGCGAACCTTTGGTATTCAGTCGATCATATACAATACAACAGTTGATCTACTGTGTCCAGGCACTGTAAGTCTAACTCAGTGAATCTGTGATTCTCCGTCCATCTATCTGTCTGTTTGCCTTCTGTTTCAATCCCTCTGTCTGTGTCTGTGTATGTTTCTCTGATTCTCGGTCTGTCTGCATAGGCGTAATTTTTTGGGAACACTTTTTTAAGTGGGGGGGGGGGAATACCGTACCCCCACTTTTTCAAACAGAGAATGAAAAACGTCATTCCATATTTTCGATTTTTACATATAGTTAGGCTTACCGACGTCCACTGTCACAAAATATCAACATATATAATTTTCTTATATGCTAATTCGGTCTCGCTAACGCTTTCGCTAAAGGTCTCGCGGCCGTAACGCTCTCGGTAAAGTCGAGCAGATTTCGCCTGCACCCAAGCGTTCCAGTAAGTAAGTAAGTATAGTTTTATTCTTTGAAATTCATTTTCAGCTTCTGATCGCACTACGGACGCTAGGGTTGGTTAGTCTTATTTTCCAACCGAAACTTTGAACACCATATTATCGGAAGCGAACAAAAGAAGCCATTTGACCAAAGAATAGGGTACGTCGCACGGGATAGAGTAAGTATCTTTTTATATTACGATATTGATCGCGTTTTGAGTAAGTAAGTAAGTACATTTCTTGAAATTGTGGTCCTTCATTAAAACTGCCCGTAATTTTTACGGGCTACAGCTAGTTTTATAATAAATTTGTAACTGTCCGGATTTAGGCTTACCTATTAAATACGTTGATGATAAAGCCTACATTGCCGAGTACATACCAATGAGACTAGCATGTCATCTAATTGTCATTGATACAGATTGTATAGGTTCTAACCGTTCTATAATTAATGCGTAGGCTAGACTATGATGATGTAAATTTGGGATTTTATTAAAAAATTAAACGAAAATTTTACAGGTTTACCCGGGTCAATTTCAGAGTGCCAAATTTTTCATAAGATGCCTCGATCATTGCCAATTTGTCATGTCAATATTTATTTCTTATTTATTACAGCGAATTTCTATAGCGCCCATTCAAGTGTATCGTAATCATTGTGTGACCTATGTATTCCACTTAACCTATGTCCAAAATGTCTCTGTGCAAGAAACTTGGAGAGAAAATTGTACCTCCCCCCACTTTTTAGACCAAAATTACCCCCTGTCTGTCTCTGTTTGTCTCGCTTTATTTGTCTCTCTTTGTGTCTCTCACACTCTCTCACTCATTGAAGGCAACGGAGTAGAATAAGAGCATTTCAGAGAGATGGAATTTCAATTGAGAGAGTATAAAATTAGAGGACTATTAATTGAAGGAACTTGATTCAGATTATCGTGGCTGGGTGGCGCAACTGGATGAGACCGACACGGGAGGAAGAATGACTCCTGAATTTAAAGGTTCCTAATACCAGAGTCGAGATGTTGTGTATAGTTTATGGATCGACTGAAGAAACTAGATGCCAGTTGTGTAGCCAAGCGCGTAGAAAGGTGAGTTCACATCAATTTAAATTTACTCCAATTATTATTGGGAGTATGCCTTAACTACCGTGAAGAGTGTACTCCGAGTCAACTCGTCCACGGGGTGTGTTAGTGTAGTGGTGAAGGTCGCCGAATTGCAACCGAAGGGTTGCAGGTTCGAATCCCACCCGCCGCGTGAGGATCTTTAGCAAGTCCTTCAATCACAATAATTGGGCAAGCGCTTCGGCGTGTAAAACTCCGACACACCTGCGGGCTGTAGCCGGGACTGCCTCAAAGTAACAGTTGTCTGTAAGAGGTGGTGTAGAAATACACCAATACAATACAATTGTATTATAATTGTTAAAGACTTTATTACAATGATTAATATTAATTATGATTATAATTATGATTATTATTAATTTATGATATTATAATAATAATCATCGGCATCATTATCGGCACAGTCATTGTAACTCATTTATGATACATTTGTGAAGTATCACAGTCTAACAACCAAGCAGTCTCGAAAAGGTTCAAACTATGGTAGAAGGCGAACGCTCTAACCAACCGTGACCAGCAACAACACTTGGCAAAGACACAGACACAGAGAGCGACACATATATAGGCAGCTGCCGTCAGACGATTCTTGGATATAATTAATGTGTACGTCTTCTTAGAGTTGATAATAATTCTTAATTCTTAATTTCGTCCGTCGCCTAATTTCTTATCATCGGTTTCAGAGACAGTTAGCAGAGGCTTCGACAACGTCTTCGATTCACGCTCCATGACGCTCGTTCCCTGAAGCGTGACGGATGACTCTGACTCGACGCTCGATATCTTCATCGCCCCTCCACTCATCGTCTTTGACTCCATCAGCTGCAGTCGACCGGAACGGTGGAAGTGGCTTCCTAGGATGCTCAGTCGCCTGCCTCCGCAGCATCTGTCGTCCGCAGAGGATGGATAAACGAAGGAACCGCTTGGATTGCTGCTGCGACTGGACGTAAGTCGACGATGAACAATGGCTGTGACGAGGATAATGACGACGGACAATAAGGAACAGACGATGACGATGAAAACAATGGGAGGTTCATAGACCATCGAATCTATACAGACAGAGTAGACATAGTCACAACCATTTCAAAATTTCATCAATCGATCGATCTATCGCCCAATTAACAAATCAATTAATTTATCACTCGCTCAATCAATCAAGTTGGGTCGATATATCGTGTTTCATAATTAGACCTATCTCAAACATAGGGCAGTCGTCAATCTACATTATATCTTCATCGCCCCTCCACCCATCGTCTTTGACTCCATCAGCTGCAGTCGACCGGAACGGTGGAAGTGGCTTCCTAGGATGCTCAGTCGCCTGCCGCCGCAGCATCTGTCGTCCGCAGAGGATGGATAAGAGAAGGATCAATAAATACATCAATGGATCAATCTGTTACGCCATCACGGACTTATTAGTTATGTAGTTATTCCTGAACGGACTGCTTTTGACGTCACACAGAAATGACAAATCGAAGATGATTACAGTTCCCTAGGCGAGCCTGAGAGATAGACATTGTTGTGTGTGGATGTCTACCGCTAGAGGGCGTACAAGGTAGCTCTAGGTGATAGATAGTCGTAAGGTGAAGTCAGGTGTGAAGACTTGAGGAAGTCAGCAGTCGTGCTCTGAGCTTTGACCCTGTTGGTCGTTTGTATTGTCGCATGCGTGGACATGTGCTTTGTTGACGGTGGTTCTGCGAACTGCGTTGTGGTGAATTCGTTTGACGTCTGACTGTGTCGACGTTCTAGTCCTGTGAGACTCTGAGGAACTTGGAAGCGCTGCTGTTATCAGGTTGTATTATTCGCTAACGTTTTATTGTGACACTTGTACTGTATTGTTTATTTCGTTCACGCTGTAAATGACGCTAATATACTTTCAAAACCAAACCATACGTGTTTCTCTCGCTGCAAGTATCATACTCCAGACAAACGAAGGTAACAAGGTCTATATAGTTACAATAATGACATGCTACGCTGCATAGTGTGTATTTTATTCATAATTATAATTTCTATTTGGCATATTACTCAAATTTAAATTTCTCATTTTCACCTGGGACTGTTATTATTGAGTCCCAGATTTCGCTTTGGATACAATAGCATAAGAAATGCTTTTTATAACGAAATTTGATTATAAACTAAAGTAGTAGGTCTAATAAAAAAAAATCGGTACAAATTTCCAGGATGAGCAAGCAGTCTTGTTGTCAAGACCTGAAACCTCAAGACCAAGACCGAGACTTCTAGTCTCAAGGCCAAGACCCAAGACCTTTGGCCTCAAGACCAAGACCAAGACTTTTTGTCTCAGGACCAAGACCAAGACCGAGAACAGCAAGACTGGGAACTAATGGTATAGCGTCACCAAGCAGTCCCTTACCTGTCTGTTCACCCCCACCACGTTGAGGTGAAGGTCGGGCTTTGGGGAGGAGAAGTGTTAATTGCTGTCATAGATTATGGGACGAATAGGAATTGTGTTAATTTTCATGGCTCAGATCTGTGAAGATCAATAAGTTAAAAATAAGGATGAGATAAACATCTGAAACCCTCATCGTTCAATTTTCCGGTGTACTCTGGGTGGAGTTTGAGTGGCAATTGTGAAGTGGATGGCGCAGAGCAGCGATCCGAATGTCCTGGTGGACAGATAACAATAATCTTGTTATCTGTCAATATAGGCCTAGGCCTATTATATTTAACCAGAGAGGATATGCCTATGCGTGGTGATAATAACGACATCTATTATAGGGTATAGGCCTATGGCAAAAGGTGTGACTTGATTCCAGAATCTGTTCTCGTCGGTTATGAAGCATAAACAGACGAAACACATGTTTGCATTCAAAAGTCATTATTGAAGTCATTAAAACTCCGGGTGCATGTACCGAGTTGACCTTATCGGGGCCATAAAGCGCACACTGAGTTTACTTTCCTGCTCATAACGTAATGACGAGAATGAGAAACGCCTTGCTTTAGCCTGTAGCGTTTCAACCACTTCGACTTTTATGATCACGATGCGATTAGGATTATCGCAACCAATTGATCTTCACTGATAATGATGGTCTGCTATGCTCCAAGTGCATTTCCAATCCAAGTTGCGTAACACGTATCTAACCAGACGTTTAGGAGAGTATTTTATTGATTTTTATTTACTTATTTATCCACACATTTCTATGCCGCCCCTTCAAATCCACTGTGCTACTACTCTGAGGCGGTCCCGACTACAGTCCGGAGATGTGTGGGAGTTTACACGCCGAAGCGACAAAAGTAATTTTGAGTGAAGGGCTTGCTCAAAGTCCTTACGTGTGGTCTGGGTCTGAATCGAACCCGCGACCCTTCGGGCGCAAGGCGACGACTATCCCTCTGCGCCACCACAGTGTATACTGTATAGGCGCTGTCCTGCTATCTTAACCCTACT
>JAQFXW010000990.1:0-16180 GCA_034693945.1 Dendrobaena attemsi
AGAAGCACAGAACAGAGAAAAATGGCGTCAGTGGACATACGAACCTGCCGGAAGGCAGAGAACATAAAGAAGAAGATGGTGGGAGAGGAGAGTCTGAATAGTTCTATGAAACAATCGAAGGGCCGAAGCTTGGCTTTTCCAGATCGATCACTGAAAAGTACGGTTCTGGCCACTAGATGTGCGGACAAAGGAAACACGGAGAGCAGTGCCCCGCCGAATGAAGGGAGTGAGAACATTTATTACTGAGAATAGGGCTACGTAACTCTGAAAGGTAGGCGGGAGCGGGTAGGCCTACTATATAAGCAAGCAACGCCAAACTAGTTTCCTTGAGGTCGGATAGAGGGTGACCTGCGGACTATTGTCCTAATGACTAATATTACTATCGACAGATAGATATTCAGTAGAGAAATTGTATGTTTCAGAACTTCTGACAGATAATTTCCTGCTCGTTTCCGATCAAAATCAAGAAAATATCTTTCAAGTTGACGTTGGAACTGGAGAGGTTCGAGTTGCTTCCGTTGTGCCCTCTGACCTATTTATGATTACCGCAATGGACTACGACCCAGGCTCCAACACAGTTTACGGCTTTGACAGCAGCAAATATTCCATCAGAAAAGTGATTCTCGCTGACCATTCCATATCGACAATTGTGCCGTTTCCAGGTAACGTTGACAATGGCCTGTTATTAGAAAACGACCCTCTCACGTGTATTACAACAGTGATCCTATGCTTAAACTGCTGCATTAAATGTTATTAATTATTTCACTAGTTGACCCTAATTATTAGCAACATTAATCTCGATTGTAACTTAGTCGGTGAGCGCGGTGCACAGAGATTTTGATAAATGTTTAAATTTTATTCAGGCGGAAATTACATTACCATATTTTTCTTTCCTTGGGAGTTAGTGTTCCCTTTCCCAGAGACGTTGCCGGCTGTTAGTCTCTTTCCTATGTGCTATCGTATGTGTCTGCATCATTGCATCGATGACACTGCATTCTTAGGCATTGGTTGAGTTGTCTTATAGTTCGTTGTCGTTCATAAGAGGTTATTCCTTCCTTCGAATTCAACTATCCTCTCAATCTTAATCTTACTAGCCGCCCTCGATTTGCATCAAACTTGCGATTTAAACGAAAAACAAAGATTGCTTTCTATCCTCGAAAACTGGGTAGTGGGCAGTGTAATAGGCCCTATTATGCAGTTATCTGATTGGCTAAGAATACATATATTCTTACTGGTTCATGGCTTCACACTTGCAGTCTCTTCTAGATTCTCAAGCCTCCAGAAAAGACTCACCACTTCTATCAACCATACTCTGTGTCTCCTCTTGAATGCTCTTCCCAACAAGCAATGCAAACTTGACCTTATCCCAACTTCCTTCTGAAAGATTGCGCTTCTGTCCATATTCTCATAATCACGAATACTATTATTCTCTCACTCTCGACTGTTAACTTTCCCATGGGTTTTAAACACTCTGTAGTCACTCCTGTTTCTACCATTGCTACCTCCATTGTTCACTCAAAGCTCGCCTATTGTAACTCCCTTTTCCTCAACCTTCAATCCACCCAACTTAAAATTCTTGTAGCTAATCCAAAACTCACTTGCCGTGCGGTCAACAGAACACCCAACATCATCGTATCACCCCATTTTCAAATCGCTTCATTGGTGTAAAATCCCTGAACGAATCCATTTCAAAGTCCTGTAGCTAACTTACAACTCTCTACATGACTCCCAGCCCAAATATTTTCGTGAACTCTTTACCATACAACCAATCCGCTCCTCCCGATCATTCCTGTCTCAGACTCTCAGTTTCTCTCGTTCTCCGGTGACTAGACATCTCAAGTTCTTCAACCGAGCCATATCCCATGCTGCACCTCCTCTTTGGAATGATCTACCTTGAACCTTCTGAATTTTGAGAATTTTCTGTTTCTCTCTCATTTCTTTTAAGCACCCAACTTGTCGTGTCTCTGTCACTCCACACGGTTTCCTTTCAAAATTGAAGTCTAACCTTTTCAAGCAGTCATACCCTGATGCCTTTGATCCTCCGCCCTCCAACCCTAGTCCCAAACGACACCAGTAGATCCCGTTCTTACTGTTTGACCCAAACCTTAATATCAGTTAGTATTGATAGAAAACACCATTAAATAGGATATAGATAAATAGGAATTGAAAACTGGGCCCACAAATCGATATTGAAGACTTGGCCCAGAAATCTCTATTGAAGACTTACTTGGCCTAGAAATCCCTATTGAAGACTTGGCCCAGAAATCCCTATTGCTTTATTAATCTTCCATAAGCTTATTACCATGAAATGTTTCTCTGGAACATTATATATTAGGCACATTTAGGCATATTAGAACATTATATATTTTGACTACAAAGCGAATAAAACGCAAATTGCAATTGATTGATACTAAATAGGATTATTATAAAGAAATGTGTAAACTCGTCTTCCGCCTCTATCGGGTCTTGTCTGAATAGGTCCGGCCACTCCCGTCGGGCAGTGGAATTGATGGCTGTTCACGGCAGGTCTTACAGGCGTTGAGGAGGTGCCCCCCTGGACGACTGTCCGGATGACCAACAATTCATACAAGGACTAGGCCTACTGAACATTATCATTTAATATTGATGATGACGTCCGGATGATCAGCAATTACACACGCAGACCAGATCTACTGAACATTATCATTTAGTATTGATGATGACGTCCGGATGACGAGACACATACGAAGACCAGTTCTATTCTAATCATTTAATATCACACAGCAAGAGAAAAACCTGGTTGACCTCAGCCTCACCAGGACACGAACTGAAGAAACAGACAGTCTTATATAGCTAAAATCTACTCATAAATGGTCACGTGGTACACAATTGCGTAGTCTAAAACCAATTAAATGTCAAAGAAAAGTCACGTGACGTGAAACTCGAACCTGCTTGGACAGATTCCCGCCCGAACTCAACCTGGACTCAGACGCACAGACCGTGGTCGTCCGGACGATTATAACTGAATAATGAAGAAATAATAAGAAATGAAGGACCCAAAATAGCAAACCAAAATTGTGTTATACCCCCCTCTCACAAGGCTGAGAGGGTGTCCTCACCCCTAGATTCCATTTCTGGGCGAAGTCGGGTACCAAAATCGGTCTGTATTTCCAGAGCATAGTCGGGTACCAAAAATACACTTTTGCCTAACTAAAGTCCATAACGCTACATCTCTGCTAATATTCAAAGTTCAAGGGAGGCAACAATCCTAACATGTCCTAACATTTCAAGATTCTCAAAGTCTAACTTAAGGCCTAAAAGTCTGTCACTCCTTACACAATACACAGGGCCTATCACCTAATTGCAAACAAACAAAAATACAATTAATAGCTGCAACATCACTCAATCTCAGTCTTCTCACTTAAAGTCTAAATGCAATAATGCAGACTATTATGCTACAACGATTTCAAATATCTAAAATGCAATCACTTAATTACAATTCTCACGTGATTGCAAACATCACATTAGGTCTAAATGGAAACAATACAAAATCAGAACATAAGGCCACGCGAAAAACAAAAAATCAAGGCGCGCGAGCACACCGGGAAATGAAAAGAACTAATTGCAACCTGCAATAAGACTGTCATAAAATAAGGTTAAACATTGTAATCTACACAGGGGCTCAACAAAAATCAGAGGATCAGAGTTTCAACTAAAATGTCAGTTCACTTCCCCCTACAAAGTAAGAACCCCTAACTTGTCGAAAGTTCAGGAACAGGTCCGACGCAAACGTGGTACTACGGATCAATCGTCATCGAACGAAGATCGACCGTCAGTCGGTTCTGGATCTCCCGTTCAATCAGATGGTCTGCCAGCTATCTGGCAGCGACGGAAACAGCTCCGCCAGACATAGGCGTAATTTGTGTGGGGGGGGGGGTTCAAGGTGTACATATACCCCCCACTTTTTCAAGCAAAAGATAAAAAGAACGTCATTCCATATTATTTAGTTGTATTTTTGGAGCTTTCTGATGTAGAATATGCCACAAAAAACAATTTTATTATACCCAACGTTTAATACAAAAGTAAATTTGGAGAATACATTGTACCCCCCACTTTTTAGACCAAATTAATCTCGGAGAATAAATTTGTACTCCCACTTTTCAGACCAAAGTTACGCCCCTGCCGCCAGATGTAGACGGATGAGGTGAATCCCGCGGGTCACAGCGAGACGCCCCAAGAAGCGAGCAGCATCCGCGATTTCATCCACCATCGAGAGCATGGAGTCGGACGGCCCGGCGAACATGCGGACTTGGGGCTTCTTCATCTGGAACTTCTGGAACTTCTGGAATTGCTTTGTCGGAGACGTCTTCAGGCTTCGGCGATTCACAGAGAAGGTTCTCTCTGCAAAACCGAGGACGTTTCCTCACCACCTCCCCGGACGCAGTGATCAGAGGAGGAATTTCTGGATCGGACGCTCCTTCAGCGGACTCGGTCAGGAACAGCATTTCACAAGGAGGCAGTGGCGGATCTAGAGGGGGGCCCGGGGGTTCCGGGCCCCCCTTGGCCAAACCCTAACCCTAATTTATTCTGTAACCCTAACACTAATTTCAATGCTAATCCATTTACAATTAATAATAAATTTAAATTAAATCCTCAATAATTAAACAACTTAAGCAAGTATAGCCTATTTTCTATTTTATATCAAATTCTTTGTTAGACTGCAGACATTTTCTAGTTAGCTATTTCGCTACATAAATAGTGTATGCGCAGTGTGCACGGTGCTGACATTTGTTTAGAGCAAAGACCGATAGTCGCTTGCTGTTAAATATAGGCCTACGCATTCACAAATTATGGGCGTCGCATATGTCGCATATGTCTTCTTTAAGCTTTTTAACCAATCCTTAACTTCAATGCTTACCCCAATTTAACTGTAATGTATTTTTTATTTTTTTATCAAGGAAGTAAGAATATGTGTTATATGACAAAAAAATCATCAGATTTGGGGGAAATGAGTTGCGAAATTGTTGCCCCCCCCTTACTGAATTTCTGGATCCGCCGCTGCAAGGAGGTGTTCCAAGGTCACTTCCGCCAACCGGACTCATCGGAGAGTCGTGCTGACCATTCTTTTCTTCATTTCCATAAATACGGAAAAACTCCTCGTAGGAGGGGGTAGAGAGGGACCCTCTGCCGCAGGCGCACATTCCGACGTCCTCGCAACCGGAACCTCGGAACAGTCGGCATGGTCCATGCCCTTGAGACATAACAACCTCCCGCAACTTTGTTCTCTCCTTTTGTACAATTTAAGAAATGGCTTTAAAGCAGGAAAAAATCATTCTCTTCTATGAGAATGAATTACAATTTTGTGTTGGTGGGCCCATAGCCTTCAGCCTTGTCAGCTTTTTGGATACTATATGGAACTGCTTGTATAGATATATCAGAAAACTAAACATGCATGACAGAATGGTAGTTTAATGGAATCTTAAGAAATGCTGTCTAGAATAATGTAACATAATTAAAGGCCTATAGGCTGTCACATCCATATGGACGCTGTGTGGACGGCTTCCCGTTTGTTAGACCAAATAAGTGATAGGACAGCGTCAACCCTTGAAAGGAAGTGCCAGAACGCCGTCCATGACCCTCCTGGCACACTTCAAGCACTGATCAACCCAAACCCACGTCTTAACAACTGTGAGTGAAGAACTTGCTCGCCTATTATGCAGTGGATTAAGGTAGATTCGAACCTGTGATGATGACCTTTCGGTCACAGGCGCAGAATAATCGCTCCACCCCATTGCTTCACAATAATGGCAAATCGTAATGGAAAAGCAACCATTTTCCCAATGCACAGGTGCCAGGTTTAAAGATCAGCACGGGGCTTTGCCTTTGTAGTGATGAGCAGGATTTGGAGGTGCAAAGTATTAAAGAAAACCATGATAAAATAATTATATGAAAAAATATGCCAGAACGTTATCACAGTGAATGAATGAAGTCTTTTTATTGTACAGAAGCAACATATTTAACAAAAGCAATCAAGATAACAGAAAGCAGCGCAGTTGACATCATCACAAATCCACAATATAATCAATTAATCATGTCAACAACAATAAACTAGTGAAAACAGATTAAATTTACAACTTATGCTTTCTAGTACAGCAGCTGCACAATTGGAATCAACTGAAGCAATGCTTATAAGTATTGATCCCTTTCTAAATCATGTAGCACACATTCAGTGTAGTATTTATCAAGTAGTTAAGCCTAGGTTGTGCTACTTTTTTTTCACGTGACATTTCAGTATTTTTTGTATTGATTACAGTAGGGAAGAAATAGTAATGGAGAAGCTTAGTAGCAAGAAGTAGGGAGAAGCTAAGTTGGTTGGCATCTGTGTATTCTGCAGTGGATAGAAATTGGATGATCAGATTTGCTATTGTTACACTTAATTTAAATCAGATCACTCAATCGAGTTTAACTACATACTATATCAGCTGTAGGGCCTATGCACAGTATATATAATTACATATTATATATACTGTGGTATATGTAATTATAAATACTGTGACGTTATATTGAAGTTCAATGCAGTGTGTAATCTAGCCCCTCATCTGGGGGATCACCAGTGTTTTAGTTGTCTGGGGGGTGGGTTTATACCCCATTTACTAGTCTAACCTCCTCAGTTAAGTGACTAATAATGTGTTGGGGAGAAGTCCAAGAATAGCTGTAGCGAATGAAAGAGTCGCACGGGTGCGCTCTCTGAGAGTTTGGTTATCATCATCGAGTGTGGGCTCTACGTGATGATATGTAGCCATCGATACATCGACGATGTCGACGGAGGAGATGAGGGAGATGTAATAATTTGAATCGATTTTCAGTAAAAACATCTCGAAATCCAGATGCGACGGACATTTTGAAGCGATCTGATTTTTCCATCTTTCCTGCGATGTTGGATCCGTCGTCGAGCGAGGAATCGGATGACAGGGAGACGACGACGGCCGTGGAGGAGACCTGTTCCGAGGGTCTGCACAGCCTCCTAGGGAGCGTCGATCAGCGGAGTCTATCGGCGGCCAGCGGAGGCAGCGGCGGCGACAATGTCAGCCTGGGCGGCGGTAGTAGTCACTTGCTGTACCGTTCGAACAGCGCCCGCCCGTCCAGTCCCAGCCCGTCGCTCGTTTCCGAGAGGGACCAACAGCGAGACCAGAAGGATCAGAGAGATGCGGAGCTGGATAAATCGGAAAAGGAGGAGGAAGACCGGAAGAGACGGATGCACCTATATGTGTTCGTCATGCGATGCATTGCCTACCCCTTCAACGCCAAACAACCGACCGACATGGTAAGACGACAGACTAAGGTCACGAAACAATACCTACAGGCGACGAAGGAGAAATTCCAGGCGTTTCTTAAGGGCGAGCTAAACATTCCAGCCGATGAGGCGTTTATAAATGCTGTTCAGAGTTACTACGAAGTGTTTCTCAAGAGCGACCGGGTCGTCACGATGGTGCGCAGCGGCTGCGCCTCGGCGAACGACTTTCGGGAGGTTTTCAAGAACAACGTGGAGAAGCGCATACGAAGCTTGCCCGAAATCGAGGGATTGACTAAAGATACCGTGCTAAATTCTTGGATGGCGAAATTCGACCAGATCTTTCGAGGAGACGAAGACCCGCGAAAGTGGCCGCAGCGCATGGGCGGTGCAACATCGGAGATGATTCTGAGCAAGGAACAGCTGTACGAGATGTTTCAGAATATCCTCGTTGTGAAGAAGTATGAACACCAGATTCTCTACAACGCTTTACAGGTGAGTGGTTTTTACTTGCACTGCATACTCTGTGGCATTGTGTTAAATTTGAATTTGGATACTGATTTTAATAGTTTACATGTTACTTGCTTAGAATGTTGATTAGAATTAGCCTATCTGTTTATTTGTTCCATGGAACAGTGGTTTATAAAAGTCGTAGCCCAGCTGCAAACTAGTACCATTAAGCAGATCGTTGATTTTCTGGTTTCCATGCAATTGGAAACTTCTAAGGGAAACGTTTACGAAACTGATGCTTAAACTTCTGGCTTACTCAATGCATCCAGACCTTCTGCTAGCCGCTAGGCTGTTTGCTCTTTATCTGCTTACAGCGAACTTGTCCAACATTTGATGTATTTTGTCGTGCATCAAAACATGGGCTGTTTAAAAGAATGACCAAATACCTTACTATTGTCTTCTGTTCAATATGACAACATTTTTTTCATATGTGGAGGGCATATGAGAAAATTGGCCAAGAGATGTTAATTAATGGCAGGATTCCTTCCTCAACTGGGAATTGAGCCACTCCATTCAGACGTTTTGCATCCTCTTGAACAGAGGATCAATCTAAAGTGGACCATATCAACAATCATACATTCATGTGTCAAGCACTGAGTCACTGTTGCAGTTGCAGAATTGGCTTGTGTTCCTTCAAGATGGGAAGAAATGAAAGAGCAAAATTTGTGGCATATATGTAATTGATATCTGGTACTGGTAGTCACATGAAATGATTTGCAAAGTATGAGGAAAACTTTTACAAACTTAAAAACTGAAACATATGGGAATTGAACCACTTCATGGTGTGACACTGTTAATAAATGTGCTAGTTTTGATGATTTCATGGATTGTTTTTGAGTATATTTTGGTTGTTGACATATCAAATTTTGGCTGAAGTTTCTAAAGAACTGTGGCTATGATTGCTGTTTCATTTCAAGGCAATCATTGATTTTTGTCTTATGCATTATGACAGCAGTGCTACAGAATTCATAAAATTAGAATATTAGATCATTGGCTGAAGTTTGAAACCGTTTTACACACAACAGATGAGGCTGAACAGCTGTTAGTCTATTTGGAAACAAACTGGTTTGCAAGCCCTCGCTTAGAGCCAGTATTTCTGCGTGTTTTGTAAATGATGTTATTACTGTTACTGTACATATGTAATAGTCCAGGGTAATAAACAAACCGAGATCTCCGTCATAAAAAGAAAATCAACTTTTATGGCCTTGCATGGTTCATTGGGTATGCTGTCCATCATAACATGTATTATGTGCTGGCTTTCAGTATATATTACTTATTTATACGCTTTACTCAATACTCGCCAATTTTTAACCACGATCTGCATGAATTGTTTTGACCAACTTTCTGGGTATATGGCACAATAGCTGAGGCTTAGTGTTCGACCTGTAATGTTGTGGTTCATATGGGGTCAAATCGGTTACGGTTTACGGACCGTCAGCGAGCCATTATAACGCAATTGCTCGACATCTTTGACAAAGCATCACTGAATGCCTTGTCATAAGGTAGTCATGCGTTAATTAAATAAGAAAAAATGACAATGATAACAAACTATGGCTGCTACCAATACTGGTTATGCTAATTATAATTATATATCAATTAATATTATACTCCTACACATTATTTCTGAGGCATCCTTTCTATTTAAGCTAAAAATAAATAATAGTTATGATGATGATGGAAATGCAAAGGATAGGAATGATGATGTTGTCTACTTATCAAGTAGTTGTAGACTCCGTTGTCTACTTATCAAGTAGTTGTACTTGCCTGTAGGTTTTGTGTGCATGCCAGACATTAAAATGGCCGCTGACCACTGTGTATATCGATTCTATTAACTCTAGTTTTAAAACGTGGTTAAATATAACACCAGCTGCCATAGAAACTTCTCATAGCTCTGCATCAATCACATTTGCTGCATATTTCAATTGCTTCATTGTTCTCTGACTTCTGTCACTATAGCAGCGATGACATAGCTATTGTGGACATTGTTTACGATGGAAATTATGAGCATTTGCTGCATTTCTAGTCTTGCAGACAATCCATGAACCTGTCCGACTAATAACGCTGCACACACAGTGTGCAAGGGATCATACAATCATTGATATGCATGTGTGATGATACACTAGAGTATTCATGAGGAGGTCCTTGTGTGACTGTTGATGTGACCTGCATGTGTGACTGTCAATGCATGCCCACCGTTGTCTAATCTGACTCTGTCTGTGTAGGCATTCAGTGGTCTCTTATAATCTGGATTGGGTCAGCAGCAACAGCAGCAATGACAGCTGCAGGACCAGCCATTGATTGATATCAGAGATGTGGAATCTGTTGCATGAGATCATTGAGATGCTATGTGTATCCCTCGACCAGTCATATAGACAACGAAGTGCACTCGTTAACTTGTATGAACTAGTTGTGCGATTTATTTTTAGATCAATACGTGACGTGTCTCTTTTTGCGTTAATTCTGTGGGTGGCACGTGAAAAAGTAAACTGGGATTTGAATGCTTTTTGCCAGAGGTTTAGCAGGTTCCCTTACTTAAGAGTGTTCTCAATTTCATTGAGCTCTAGACTGGAATTGTTGAATTTCTATGTTCTGGTGCTATGCAGTATATGTATATACAAATTTTGGGTCAACTTTTTCTCCTCCTTATTCAACATTATTTCTGAACATATATCAGAACATCTGTCGAGGTATTCTCACTTTCAGAACCTTTCACAGGTCCGGCTACCTGTGTAACGTAGGCCTATCGAAAGAACAAGGAGCTTCTTTTAGAGGTGTACAAGTTCAGTTTTCATTGGAAGATAGTCTATTGTTTGGTCATTTCTGGTCAATGCCTTTGTGAGGTTGGAAAATATGTAAATACATGTATATAAAGCATACAACGTTCACACATGCAAGTAGATACGTGAACACAAATTCATACGCATACATACATACATACACAAACATTGTACATGCAGTTGTTGCCGCAATGTGTTAACAAAACACTTAAACACACATAATGAATGAACAGATATGTGATTGCATATACAGAATGTCATACATACAATGTCGTAAGGTGATGATTTGAACCATAACCATATATTTATTGAATGAAGAGATATACAAACTCATTCATGCATGCACACAGCCACATACACATATAGAATATTATACATGTGTATATACAATAATTACAATTATACATACATGTATAAAGTGCATTTATTCAACTTCATTGACTAATTCCGTATTTATGTGCCATGTTCAGCATTATTTGTGATTTTCATATACTAGTACCTGTCTTTCGTTGGTCAGCACATAACAGGACTCTGCCTATTTAATTTTCTTGTGGGGCGTTGGAGAGTGTGCACTATGCCCGATAAATGATGCATAATTTAGGTAAACAGATGGCTTCACTTATGGATTCCTCATAAAAACAGAGATTGATTTCAGTTTAAGCCTTGCTTGAGTGTTGTTTCTATAGGTACTCAAAATCTAATCAAAGCAAAATGTTGGAGTTGCCGTATAGGAAGAACACGTTATAATAGTGCATGACTAATGGCCATCTGGGCAGTTAATGAAGCTGTAATGCTGGAAGTAACAGATGTTTTGTTATTAGCCACAACCATATATTTTGTTTAACCAAAAGATATACAAATATACAGACACAAGAAAAAAATACAGATTTTGGGAAAAAAAGTTTTAAGATCCTACGGGACATAGGTCCTGATTATTTAAGGTGACATATGCTGAGTGACTGACCAATGGTAATGTACAGTGATGATAATGTCATTGTTGTTGATGACGAGGCTGTTGTTGATAATGAGAACCACCCCACTTTTAGTTGTCGTGACCCAACTTTTACAAGGACACCACTTATCCTTGTTTTTCAGAAGCATTCTATAGCTGGAAACGAATTGCCATCCATCTGCCTGAATATGCAGAAATGTGTCCTTGATCGAAAGCTAAATTGTAAGAAGAGCTACTGGGAGTGACTGATATTAACTCTACGAGCAATCGTCGAGCATTTTCATGGGTTTTTAGATGGAGCCCGTATGGAATTCATTGGGTCCTACATGGAAATATGGGTCTATTATAGAAATATGGGTTTATAATTGGAATATGGGTCTGTACTCTTTAAGGCGAATACGGGTCCAACATGGGAATATGGGTCCTTAATGGAAACATGGGTCCTTACTGGAAATATTTGTAATTAATAAGAATATGGGTCCTTAATAGAATTATAGAATACGGGTTTCTTACAGGGAATATGGGTCCATAATGGGCATGGGAAAATCGAGTTGTGAAATAATGCTGATCCGATGTTTTGTGGTTTCTAAAAGACGGGCTTGAATTTTCTGTTCTTTCATTTTGTACACAGATCTTCATTTTTCTTATTAGTCATACGATACATGTCTGTGCTTAGCTCCTGCTGAAGGCATTATAAAATATTGACAACGTTTCCAATAATTAGCTGTTATATTATGTGAAGTCTGTTTGATGTGCCCTTTGTTGAAAATGATGAGTAAATGGCTGATCTGCGACCATCTGTCAGATTAAATTGAATGTTAATAAACACGGTTTGTAAACTCGAGTAATGTACAAGTTTTGTTTCTGTAATGGAATGTAAACAAAGCCCTGATTTTCTGCTCTTCGACCCTAGAGTTGAAAAGAGTCGAATCCAAGAATTTTGGACACAACGATGACAGTCAGTTGCAGAGTTTTTGGGTACTTCTCTGTTGTGAGATCATTTTGCATCGGTACATGGACATTTGTGAACTGAAATTGTTGTTGTGTTGAATCAAAATGGCAGAATAACGTGACCCAGTTAAACCCACTTAGTGCAAGGTCAGAGATAAAACGAATGGTCTGTGGTACTTATAATATCAATATATGGTTGTTTTATTCGGAAGTAGTGCAAACTGAATTGAGTGTCATTTTGTAATAAATTTTTAATGGTCAAGTTGGGCATGCTGGTCAGTGAGTGAGCGGTCAGCTGATGATGAAGGTCCGATTGCCTGTGGCCGGTCAACACAGTCTGTTTGCAGATGCTCAGCCAACGCTTCTTTGCCCCAAGCTATAAAACAAGAATTGCAAAATTGCCTCGGTCTCTGCAAAGTTTGAATGTCTTCTATTGGGGGAGAGAATGCCTCTTTTATTTGACTGAAGGACCCGCAGCACGAACATTTTCCGTCGATTCCATTCTGCGTAGAGTAGTCATGGAGGGATAGCTATAGGCCTCGACAGAACACTGATGCTGGGCTCTGTCTCTTGAGATGGCTTTTTAAGCATATCAGTAAAATATGGGATTTCCCGAAATGGACTTCTGCTGTGAATGCACACAAAACGGAAGCAGTTTGAAGGCGGATGAGTGATGAATGCTCACAGTATTGAAGCTTAAAAAAACAGTTCGTAATGTAAATTTTTGCACAAGTCTTGTTCTTTGCATGATGCCAGTGTTTTGTTTCATTTATTATTCAATATCAGTTTACTAATTGAAAGTCTGCTCAGGAAGCATTTAAGACCATGCTGGTGTAAGTCAGAGCTGCTGATTTGTAAGAAATTCTAAACCAGTAACCTTTCAAAAGTTCTAAGAAAGTGTTGATATAAACATGTATGTGATTGTATAATTATATAATTATAGGTATATTATGCATTTTTTAGCATATACTATACTAACATACAGAGCATTGAGTGAGTGTTCTTTGCCATTAATTTGATAGGTAATGACACATTCTGTGCTACATGTGTATTACGGTATGTATAGTGATAAATAATGTCCTTTTTCTAGTCTAATATATGTGTAACAATGTCACCAATGTGTCTTGTGTTACAAACCCTGTCAATTTTGATGAACAATTGCCAGAATACAAGTACATCAATATTATCCATTTTTAAAGGAAATATGTGAAAGCTCCATGCATAAGTTATATTTTAACTTCCCTGAACATGGTCTTGCCATGTAGATTGTAGAACCTCATGTTTGACAGTTTGGTGGTGTACAGGGTGAGCCAAAAAAAGACCCCCTAAGTTTTTTCCTAATATTTCGGTCAAAAGTAGGAATATTTAAATGAAATCTAACCAGCTGAAAGGCAATTCATACTTACCTATAACTCCCAAATTTCATCAACTATTTCAAACAAAGCAAAAGTTATTCAACTTTTAGTGATGGCACGCACTGTTTTAACAGTATTTTGCTAATATTTCAGCTAAAAATAAATATTATTTAATGAAATCTCCCAGGCCTATAGGCAACTAATAGTTACATATAGCGACCAAATTCTATTGAAATATTTCAAACGCAACAAGAATTGCAGCACTTTTTTCCGCTCCAGTCAAATGTACAGTTAACCGTGCACTATAATATTTATTATTATGATAGATTAGGGTAAGTGCTGCGGTTCTGACTTCGGACACAGACTAAAATCATGTCTCCTCAACCACTTTAAACCCTTTAAATGCTATGCTATTTCATCATCAATCAACCAATCAATCAATCAATCAATCAATTTGCATAGCGCCTTTTCAAGATGTCGCTTCACCGGTTAGATACAATATACATCGGAATCGTAATATCTGTAACTCTAGAGCACCACTTGATGCTCTAGACAGAGAGAAAGAGATCGATCGAGAGAAACAGACAGGACAGGCAGAGAGACAGAAAGGAACAGAGAGAGACAGATAAATAGACAGGGAGAGGGACATGGACAGGAACAGGGACAGAGACATAGACAGAGACAGGAAGAAGACTGCTAGAGACAGCATTAGAGAAATGAAAAGAATGAAACATCATTGGAGAGAAAGAGTAAGGGACACAAAAAGAGAGACACTAAAAGACATGTCTCTGACGCTGGGCACGAGCATATCCACGAGCGCTGCGCAAATTTATGCATTTATTTATTTATTCACACATTTCTATACCGCTCCTTTAAGTCTCATACTGCACAGAGGAGGTCCCGACTACAGCCCGGAGGTGTGTCAGAGTTTACACGCCGAAGCGCCACGAGCAATTATTAGTGAAGGACTTATATTTTTGCGGAAAATCTCCTACGCAACTCGAAAAAATCGAGTGACCCTGAGTCCTCAGTTTTTCCCAGGGGGAAATGCTGATCCGGGGGGAACTTCCCCGCACATTGGTCTAGATTAATCACTTCTTTAAGGCTTTTTGTCGACATTTCGGCAAAAAGTATTACTTTCTAAATTGAATTTTACAGGCTTAACGGTGAACTCATAGGCTTTAGTTAAGTTTTTCTTTTGTTAATTATTTTTTTTTGTTTCTTGAAAAATGTGATCCTGGTATTCATTACTCTGAGTTGATCTAAATGGAATGGGACCCGACCTTTCGGGACAAACGTTCCCTTTGCTTCCCTGCATGATATTTATGTTTTGTATTGTTCAGAATGCATATCATGGCATTGTTGTTTTTTTGGGGGTTGCAATAAACTATGATTTGATTTTAATTTGATATCGGCGTAGAACAGCCAAATTGCATCCAAATATTTCTGACAGAACAGAATTCGTATCTCAATTCAATATATGCACGTCGGTATTCAAGTTTTTATTATCAATATATATTTTATACAGAATATTTGACTTCATCAATGGGTCACGAATTTGAATTTCCATTCGGCAGAGCGATTAAACTGGCTATGAATTGCATGCATGCGTTGGACAAGTAACGGTATAGCTATTATATTAATAGGGCGATCTGAAACTCATAAAATGTAGGATTGCAGGGTCCACATGTTGGTATGTGATTGTGTGTGTTTGTTAGCTAAGGGTTTCCAAGAACAGCGAGAGTTAGTGATATAGGAACACAGAAAGGGTCACAGAGAAAGAGAGAGAGCGAGGGAGAGACAGAGACAGAGACAGAAAGGGACAGAGAGAGACAGAGAGAAAGAGAGAAAGAGACAGAAAGACAGAAAGGGACACAGAGAGAAAGAGAAACAGTGAGACAGAAAGGGACAGAGAGACAGAGAGAAAGAGAAACAGAGAGACAGATAGACATGGACAGGGAGAGGGACATGAACAGGAACAGAAACAGAGACATAGACAGAGACATAGACAGACTGAGACAGCATTAGAGAAATGCAAAGAGTGAAACATAATGGGAGAGAAACAGAAAGAGACACATTCACAGAGACATATACAGAGACAACAAGAGAAAAAGCGAAGAGAGAAAGACAGAGACAGAGACATACATGTAAACTAACAGGAAGAATGGGCGCCGAGTTTTCGAGGTCCATTAGCCCCCCCCCCCCTGCCCAGATATTGTCCTTGCGAGGCCTGCATATGCTTGGGCCCTCACAGAAATCAGTGACCACAAAAATCAAATTTTGAAAGGTCACAAGAAAATTTAGCAGAGTAAATGAAAGAAAATCTGAAGATTGAACAGATAATTCTGAAGGGTAGGCCTAAACG
>JAQFXW010000991.1:0-16178 GCA_034693945.1 Dendrobaena attemsi
GGATGAAGACTGAACTCTTCCAATCCTCTGGCCATTTCCCGGTTGTCCATATGTTATTGCACATTTTTTTATTGTCTTTATCATCGCACCATCCCCAGCTCTTATCATTTCTATAGGTATCCCGTCCTGGCCCGGTGCTTTATTGTCCTTCAAATTGATTAATTGCCCTATCCACCTCTGCTTCCATAACTTCCGGTTCCTTTTCATGTTATGATACATCAATTTGTTCTTTTGTTACTCTCTTATCTTCACTATACCTCCGTGTATTCCTTCCATCTGTTCTTCACTCCCTCTTCATCTGCAATTATGTGTCCAACTCCTAACTTTAGTGATCCCATTCTTGGTGTGAATTTTTTCGCTATTTCCCTCACTTTTGAGAACATTTCTTTTGTTCTTCCTTTCTTTCCCTCTTCCTCCATTTCCTTGCACATTTCATTTAGATGATTTTCTTTATCTAAACGTGCTTGCTTTTGGAATGCCCTTTTCACTTCTTTTACCTTGTCTTTGTCTCCTTCTCTTTTTGCCTCCTTTCTTTCTACAGTTAAATCGATAGCTTCCTTCGAGAGCCACGGTGTTGTTGTGACTTTCTTCTTCTTCGGAATGTATTTCTCAGCAGTTTCTAGTATTATTCCCTTCACCTTCTCCCACATGTTGTTCGCATCCTGATCTACCTCCGACTCATCCCTCTCTAGTACTTCAAACCTATTTCTTATTTCCATTCTGTATTCCGATATAATTCCTTTGCAGTTATTAGTGAACCTATTTCAGCACAACTACATAGCTGCATTGACCACAAATGAAAAGAAAAAACGAAAGCCAAACACAAATTACAAGTGAACAGTGAACACGCTAGCATTATGTAATGTAAAATATATGGGTAAATGATAAAGCAATCATTCATTCATTATATCATAACTTATTTGTATATTTTTATATCTTACATTATGTCAATTGCCAAAAGACTTCTGGTTCTTCCGATGCTACTCCTAAGAGATTTGAGAGTGTCTACAAGTAGGTTTCTTAAAGGGGTGCTATGTATATTTCTTATATAAATTAGAACAGAAAAGAAATAAATTTGAAAATGGCAAGCATCATACATTATTCATATTATCAACTTCCATGGCATATCAGGCCATATACAAACCAACTCTCTCATCCTTGTGGGGACAGTACACAAGTATCAATGTACACTTGGAGATTAACTGTACTGAAGCTGGACTGGACACGTTAATACTGCTGTTCTGTATTTGTGCTTCAGCCATGACATCAGTCAAGCCCAAGGACACCCCTTTCTGACAGAGGTATGTGAACGATTTCCACACAAAACACATTATTGGTTAAACATTTCCAGATTCTGGAACTGATGCAATTTAAAAGTAATAAAATAAGCTGAAAGGGAAAGTGAACAGTTATTTGGTCAAAATCAATAAAGACAATTCAAAGGTCACTAGTCCAGTTAGCTACATTGGGAGTGCGCCGGCCGTGTGGTTGCACGGTATCGAGTATGAACCCAATGCCTGCCGACACTCAGAGATTTAACATCTCGGGCTAGCACAAAGGGCGAAAGGGCGTGTGTGGAGTAATGGGATAGTCGATGCCTTGCGTCCGAAGGGTCGCGGGTTCGATTCAGACCTGAGCCACCGCATAGGGACCTTGAGCAAGTCCTTCACCGACAGTTGTTCGTGGCGCTTCGGCGTGAAAACTCCGACACTCCCTCAGGCTGTAGTTGGAACGCCTCTGAGTAGTAGTGGACTTGAAGGGGCAGTATAGAAATGCGTAAATAAATAAATAAAAGTTCTACCTAGCGGAAATATGACGTTTCTGAGACGACGATTGATGCTGTGGAGAGACATTCTGTCTTGTTTCTTTGGATACGACTGAAGGCTCTGATGAAGTCAGTTGGACATGAACCTGCTTGGCCTCGCTGATGCGTGCCTGTTCCTTCAGCCACAGCAGATTATCCGTGTCCTGCGAAATGTTCAGTAGTGGCACACCAGATGGAGCTGAATGAGCTCGTTCAACATAACTTCTCATGGTATCCGTCATCAACGTGTCATTCAAACCAGTATCTCCAAGGCTCTTTGTAGTATTTCCATCAAGAGTATTCTCCATTTTGTGAACCTTGTCTCTTGGATTCCTAGACTTTCTTTTCGGAGGGTTGTAGTGGCCCTGCTGTGCCAGTTTTGAAGACATGTTTGTCTTCAGAGTTCGAGGCGTGAAAGGTTTACCTTCGGTAAACATGTGCTTGCGAATTTCTATCAGATCAGAGTCAGAGGCATACCTTGTTGCTTCAAATATTTGGCTCTGCAATTTGTTCTTAAGTCCTTCACTATACTCTCGCCCTGAGTTTCTAGACCTGCCTGTAGTCTCCAGCTTCGCCATTTCTGAGTGTTGGCGATAAGTTGCTGAGCGACCATCTTGCTGAAGTTTAGTCCGGTTCGCTGACATAGCCATGCCATCCGCGTCATCATTTTGCATTTTCAAAACCTGCATATTAGCGAACATATCACTTCGGTCAAACTCTGATGTTCTCAAAGAAGATGGTCGAATGTTGGCTCCCACAAACCATTCTCCTCTCAGTATATCGTCTTTCAAGGCCTCTCTCAAGATTCGATCTCTCACTTGCAACAAAAAATGTAAACAATGACAACTACAAATACAGAAAATATGTTTAATATGGTTAAACAGTGCCTCAAATATTAAATTTTTTATAATTTTATTTAACTTAGTCACTCATTTATACAACTGGAGCCATAAGATAATAGTAGTAGGTATAATATCTATTCATGCTATTAAGCATTATAATTTAAGCAAAGAGAATCATTCATTCATTCATCCATGACAAAAGTGGCTGATAGACTAGATTGACAATGTAGGAAATTAATAGTGGATTTGGAAAACTAGCGGATTTTGGAAAGAGGAGTCAGTTATCATGCAAGCACGGATTTATAGAGTGGTTCAATTCAATTGGGAACTTATTTAAACTGACTTTTAGACAGTAAGCCTTAAATGTGCTCAGACAGATGCCATTTATGAATGGTTCTACAAAAAATTTCATTCTGCCACCACCATTGTAAGTGATGAAGGAACCAAACTCAAGAGCCTTCACCATTTTCAATAACTAACAGCGTCAGAAAAGTAATACATCGAATTGGGCCAAACAGTAAGGCAGCAAAAACAAGCTGTAGCTATATAATTATTATATTATATAAACAATGGGACCTTTAGCCGATTCTGTACCTTTCTGACTTGCAAGCCATGTCTTTGGAGGAGATGTGTCTACGTGTGCTGTAAAATGAAATACATGAATTAGGATACAAACAATGATTACAAAGTTAATTGTAATTTTCAAAGTTAAAAAACACCATTTCGACAGTAAACTAACCAGCCTACATAATGTTAAAGTCAGTAAGAAAATTAATAGTGGAGGAACCAAACCATATCAATCAGCAAAACAAGTGAATCAATCAATTCATCAAACAAATTTATGTAGCCCATCTTTATGATCACTACTCAGAGGCCTGTCAACTCATGCCTAACCAAAACAGTCTCGAGGAAATCATAGAGTGAGCTCGAAGAATAACAGGATTTGCATACAGAGGACAGGTGGGAGGTATAAATAATCACATTAGACCTCTTTTACAATAGATGCATATTGCATAAGTTTTCAAACCCACTGCTTTACCCGGACACAGTGTATATAGGTCTCTGTATATTGGTCTATGTATATAGGCCTATTTATGTAAGCCTATTAATATAGGTCTATATATATGTAGGCTTATTTATTTAGGCCTATTTATTTAAGGCTATGTATGTAGGTATATACGTAGGCCTATGTATGTAGGAATATATGTGAATGCCTATGTATGTAGGCCTATGATTGTAGGTCTATTTATATAGGCCTATTTATATGTAGGCCTATTTATACATAGGCCTGTATATGTAGGCCTGTGTATGTAGGCCTATATATGTAGGCCTATGTATATAGTTCTATGTATGTGGGCCTATATATATGTAGGTCTATGTAACATACGTACGTAATATCAGCTAGAGTGCTAGACGATTATAATCGGGATAGCTGTATAAAGGTCAACTGTCACGGGCGATTATATTCGGGATAGCCTGTAAAGGGGTTAAGAAAACAGATTGCTATTCAACACTAACGTTTAACGTTCTTCAGTTTCTTATAATGTGCCACCAAATGATCCACAATCAGGTATTGTGACGTCAGTTTTCCACCATTTGGACAGAGGGCTAGAAGAACAGAATTAAGAAAGTTGAGATTTTTAGCAACAAGGCATATAAAAGGTAAACATCTAATACAAAGTCGAGCTTATGCTCTCCGGCTTGCCACACTGTTACATTCTACTGCATGCTTAATTCATACTCTACATGTGACAATAATACCATGTGGTAGAAAAGCCAATTAGTAAGAGCACATGTGAACGCTGGAGTTTATCGCTGGAGACTTGATTATTTAGGGCAGTGTTTGGCTCTGGTCATCTCCAACTGTCCGGGCGACTTTAACATCACAGGCTTTAGGCGGGAAGTTGATCGAGCGCCGCAGTGACTGGATGGATGCCCGTTTGTTTTGTTTTGTCTTGTATTTATGTCTTGTCCTTTTGTCTATTGTGTCTTTGTGTATCATTTACTGTCCACTTTTCGGACAGTAGCACTTGTAACCCAGAATACGGTATATTTTGTAAAATGTAAGCGTTTGACTTACATTATTAAAAGGCTACTTATTTACTTACCTACTTACTTACAATGCAGAGAGTAGGAATTTGAGCCTCTCTTGAGGCCACTTTGTACAAATCTTGAGGAGATCCTTCATAAACAATCTCTCAACATAGTCGATTCTTGACCATTAGATACTATAATAGATAGTAGTGCTAGATACATGTATAACAATAACCAAATCAATTGGAGCAAAGACTAAAGCCTAATCGACTACAGTAAAACCAACTTACTGCTGCTCTTGAGAGCAAGGTGACCCTTAGGTCTGCCATCTGATTCAAACAACGTTTTGTTTCCTGTGAACAGCAAACAACACCTCATTTAGACTTACAAAACTTGTTTATAATATTCTATTTAAAATAGATTTATACACAATTACAACTAGTTTGCACCACATGCTCCTACCACTCAGCTAAGCAAAGATTGCTCCCAGTTCCTTTTGCCCACACATATTCTGGGCTTCTTCAGTGGTATATCCTTGATCTGAACTAGCCAATCTTTGGCCCACTACCTGCTTCCTGGAGCTGCTTCTCTGATTTTCCTCCATCACCCACAAGCTGCTCTCTCTCTCTGCCTATGCTGGAGAAGGGAGTGCCTCTGAGGCTCTGAGTATCCCCTTGAAGATCCATTATATTAAATGTTTGAAATAAACATAAACAAATAATAAGGTAGAAACAGAAACAATGGTTCTGTGGTTTTCAATGGAAGACAGTGAAATTACCATATATAGAACATCTACACATTTACAAGAAATCACTGAAAACATTATCTGATGAGCATTTAATTTAGTATGTTAATTGGCATAAATTTATTAATGGCACTATGTGTTTTAGTGTTTTAGTTCTGTATGCTCTTTTTCTTCTGTTTCATTAATCGTTTACAATGTATAGTTAAGGTTTATTGCCTTTTTCTGTTCTATTGTTAATCTTACACATTTGTAGTTAAGATTCACTTACTATCTTTAATTTCTTAGATAGCCTCTTATGATACTTATTGTTCAAATCCGGACCACCTACGATCCTTCGTAGGCAGTGGCACCCCGGCTAGCGGGACCCTTCCTATGGGGGTACCCTATTAGAAGACTAATCAAACTTGGTTCTGTCTAAATCGATAGTATTTTCAGTTCACTTCGGTTGTATTTTAATAGACGGGTTGATTGATTGACAAATGGGGTAAAAACCTTGGCAACTAATTTTGTAGACACTATTCCAAATAAGATTAATTCACAACGTCCTCTTCTGCTTTTACTATATATAAACATCTTAAAACTTCATTTGAAAAACATCTCCTTCACCAATCAATGTATATTAGGCAGACAGAGTATTAGGCATTGAAAATACAATCAATTATTGATTATAGTCATTGATTATAAAGAACTTGGACTATTACTAGTGAAAGGATATTCAGCCCCTGAAAAAATAGTCCTGCTTGTCTTGTTGACAGAAGTCACAAAACAACTTAAAACGAGTTTGAATTAAGATTTTCTATGATTGCAGTGAAAACTGTCAGATACATCTAGATGAAGTTTTCATTGATTATACAGATGACAATATGAACAAAAATGTGAACTAAGAGCAGTGCATGACCGTTAGATTTAAATTTTACGCTACTACCTAATGTTATGCACTGTATATGCTAATAAGCATTGTCTGACGTCATGAGTGGCAGTTACAGGCTAAGAATCTGAACATGTAGGCTTCAATTCAGAGTACTTGTAGCTGCTGATGTGGTCTTGAGACAGCGGTCTTAGTCTTGAGACCGGAAAATGCGGTCTTGCTCTTGAAAGTCTTGGTCTCGGTCTTGAATGGGGCGTTGTAATTGGTCTTAAAGCTGTGGTCTTGGTTTCGGTTTAGCCAGTTAATTAACATTTGGTCTTGCACCTTTTGGTTTTGAGCATTTGGTATAATCAAGAGTGGAGTATTTGTCACGTTGTTTATGTCAGTTTTTGTAGATCGATGGTTTCACCTGGCGCTCGGCCCTTGCTAGCGGTACCTCTCCATTTGCGGTTACCCCTTATGAGTTCAACCATGCCGCCGAATGCTCTTTTATACTATCTGTCAGTCTGGTTCTCATGTTGTTTTCTTTTAATCAAAGGAATTTGATTTCTTTTTGAATCGGTTGCTATGCTAAAATAGCGGAGCGTCATTAGATATAGACACATTGTGCCTCTTCGTCACCTCTTAACATGACATTAATATAATTATGTCATAATACAAACATTAACTAAGCCATTCTCTTAATTATCCAGCATTTGACTAATACTATGATATCTAAGCTCCATAAATAATCCTTTACCGATCAAATTGGCTAGAACTTGTGCCTCCATCTTTGTTGTCAACAACAACGGCGGCCAAGGAACGGAAGTGAAGACAATCTTTGGTGAAGACTAAGCAGATTATCACCAGAATTATATGGCGCATGATTTTCCAAAATAAAAAAATTTGCGTTTTTTTTAATTTACGATGACAAACCGGCGAACCGCACTCTTTTCAGACAAGTACACGTTATGCGAAATACAGCCTAGCTGCTAGCACGCAACGCAGGTCGGCTTCACAGCAGGTTCGCATTACACTAATGGCCTAAGTGCAAGAACACTTCTGGTACGGCCAAGCCAGGAATGGGTGAGCGTTATTTTCCAACTGACACGAAACAAACAACACAACAGAAAGCGCTTTTGTCAGCTAACAGAAACTTGAATAAATTACTGCCGTATGTGCATGAGGTTCGAACTCGGGTCGCAAGATTGACTACTCAGCTTATCGAGCTACTGATCCACCCTAATGATAAATACATTGTCACACCAAAGATAATAGGACATTTCTTTGGTCAAGTTACTGTAATTATTTCTAGCGCTCATACTCTGATCTGGGGTAATAATAGTCCAAGCTCGGATTCGTACAGATCGAGGTGGGGGAAAAGATATTAAGGTGAAAAGTTGCTTTTTATAGAGTTTTCAACCCATCAATCAATATCTTAATGTTCACTATTTTAGCACAGTTAGCAGATAAACAGATTTATAGATCAGTGTCATTATCTGAATTATATCAAATGAACATAATGTCCTTTATTCATCGTTTAATTCAATCCATAATAACCAGTTATTCACTTACCGGTACCCTAGATGACTAATTTTATACCACTGTTTTGTATAAAAAATATGTGTTAATCCTGATATGGATTGAAAATTTGCTGAGCACCTATAGACCTATTTTTATGTACAGGGTGGCCCAAAAAAGTGAGAACACTACGTTTTCTTTCTAACAGTTCAGTCAAACGGAGGCCCTACGAATTGTCAAATAAAATTTTACAAACTAAAAGACAGTTCATATTTGCGTATTTCTCAAATTTCACCAAAATATTCCATGCGAAACACAAGTTACTCAACTTTTAGTGACGTCAGTCACCCACTATTTTTGATGCCTCAAAAACGTTAATCAGTTCTTTGCTAATATTTCTGCCAAAAGTAAAATCACTTAATGAAATTTTACAGACTTAAAGGCAATTCACATTTACATATAAACACCAAATTTTATCAAAGTATTTTAAACTCAACAAAAGTTGCAGCACTATTCTTGTAACATTTGTTGCGTTACACTTCTTTAATCACCAGAATTCAGTAGGCAGACTCACTAAAAGTGCTGTAACTTTTGTTGCATTTGAAATATGTTGATAAAATTTGGAGGATATAATTATGTATGCGAACTACTTTTGAGCTTGCAGAATTTCATTGAAACCATTTACTTTTGCTTGAATAAAATATCAATAAATGTTTAACGCTATTTGAAGCACCAAAAAACAGTGGGTGACATCACTAAAAGTTGAATAACTTTTGTTCTATGTAAAATATTTTGGTGAAATTTGGGAGTTATACGTAAATATCAATGGCCTTTATGTGTGTAAAATATTATTTGAAAATTCTTACTTGTGACCGAAGTAATAAGAAACAACCGTCATGTTCTCACTTTCTTTGGGTCACCCTGTATATTCATTCAAACAGTGGCAATTTCAATGTATAGGCCTAGTCAAATTTTGTCAGCTTACTTTAATAAACGAAAATTTATTGATTGAAGACAAACCGTTAGTTAACTTTAATAGAGGCAGCAGAGTTGCAGCTTTAAAGCAACCAATGGGGAGTGTTGTTTTATAACATTTCAGTGAAAATTTACACAATGATCAACTAAAAGTAAGTAAGTAAGTATATTCTTTATTGAATCAGTTGCTAAACCGCACTCTGGTGAACAAGCACACGAGATAAATGTGTTTAACAAACAAGATATGCATTCAGATTAAAATCAATAAGTAATTAAGTATACAGCATCCTCATCAAGAAATTTTTTCATATCCTATTTTCCTCATCCTATTGTCATCTTTCAGTATCACCCATAACAATGTCTTAACTAAGTAGCATATAGACCAACTCACCAAGTATTGTATTTAAGAGGATGTTTATCATGTTCAAGTAAAAATTAAGCACAGGCAGAAAGCATGACATTATTGGCATAACAGTTCGGTTTAAGATTTCTAATGGCATGAGTAAAACTCCAATTAAAATTAATTTAGTTGAGATTTCCAACTGATAACACAAAGTAGAATACGGCAGTAAATATTATTACAATTAGGGTTCTAATTCTTGGTTTTAAGCAATTGAATAATAAATTAAGTAAGTAAGTATATTCTTTAAATAAATTAGTAAACAAACTTTACAAAATTAGAAACATATATTTAATTATAATAGTACCGAGACATTTGCAATCGTAAATTCCAAATTTAAAACGCTAATAACAATTGCAATAATTGCGTTTCAATACCATAGCCTTTCATGGTTCATTTGTGCAGCCGTAACTTGCTGGGTGATAGACTGCATTGCACCTAGTGTTGCCTAGGCCTATATCTACCTGTAATTCGTTTCTCTTCAATACTATATTATCTGCAATTTGTTTTTCCCATGTTTGTTTACTTGATTGCCGGATAAAATAATGACGACTACTTACGATTGTATACATTGACGACAGAATCACGGTTGATACAATTTCAAATGTTTCGATAAGCAATGGTAAACATTGGCACAACAAAACTTCAATTGAAGATAGGGCAATCCCAGAAAATAACATTGGTTTTCGAAGGGCAATGTGGAGTTTCAGAGTATAACTCAGAAGATATGAAATTTTCATCATCTTGTCGCTAACTCAAGAGGACGCTTAGAGGAGTCTCCTCTTCAATGCCTCAGGCTGGCTATGCCTAATAGTATATATAGATAGGCCTAACTCATATGTTATATAAATCAATAAATGACATTTATTTAAGCCAACTGATTTACGCTGAAATAGTAAAAGTTGGCCCAAGTAATTTTTATAGGCAACAAAAGATGACCTGCAAAGGGCAATTGATTTGAGCAGAGGTGTGGAGTTACTTCAAATACAATTTTCAACAATGTGCTCGTGCTCACCAAACAAATAAGTAGAAAAAAACAAGTCCTCCTTATTAAACAAATCCCAACTAATACAGCATGCAATCATAACGGTAATCTCAGCTTGGTTTTTCCTCCAAAATGTACACATTATAAAGATCTACACCGTTATACTACGAAAAGTCAGCTATAATATGACCTATAAAAAGCACTCCCCAAGTCCTTATTTAACATTTGAGCCTCAAATTTACTAGTATAGGGATGTAGCTAATAGTGGAATGCATGACCTGTGTCTACTGGACACAGATTAGTGATAACAAGCAAACACAAGAACAAAGGTGAAACTGTTAAAAGCTGGCCTTGAAGCCACAAATGAGACACAAGACATCATGAGACCAAGAGCCTCAAGTTCAACACAGCAAATAAGTGATGGTGTGCTGAAGCTAAAGTGTAGCTGGCAGTGTAACAAGTCGAAATGTTAATTTACTTTTATACCAACATAAGCAATACATAACCATACTGTTTCTGCAGAATAACCGAAAAGATAAACCAGTAGCCAAACTGTAATTTCTTTACAGTCCATAATGATCTTACACTGTATTCCAATACAGTCTCATAACCATCTATCTGACCATGCCCCATTGAATTCAGGGAGATGCTGAATTGCCCAAATAACTGGATTTTGCAGGGTGGACCACAAAATTATGAAGCAAAAAATAGCTTACTACTTACTGGTAAAGGAATAATGACGAGCATGTACAAGCTAAAGTAAAGAATTCTGAAGATATTTTACAAAATATTACTTAATGTATGAAATATTAATTCAAGATTTTGATCTGGGTCAGACAATGACAGCAGGGAATGCCTTGACTACAATATACATGGTTAGAGTTCTAGGCTACTTCCCATGGGAAAACGGTCTGGACATAGGAATCTTAAATACTGAGGCATCTATTCAATTAAAGATTTCGCCCGATCACTTTCCTGAAAAATAATCATATGCGAGGCCATAATTATGGTAGCAATATAAAAATTTAACTACGAAAATCTTCATTCCTTGTATAGTTGCTACTATGTAAAAAATAAGTAGCATTACATCTATTAAAATTACATCTATTTAGCCTTCCACCCTGATTAGTTTTGGTTTAGATTTGCATTCAGTTCTTGGCACAACACAATGCTAACGATTCTTTGGGTGAAGTCATGTAACCTATAATGAGAAAGATCCTTTTATCCTAGGACCACACTTCAGAGAACTGCAGTTTGGAGAAATACGTTTGATACAAGTGGTCACGTCATCCTATCCTACATAGCAGAATACAATTTCATAAATTTCAGAACACCCACATAAGTGTCAACAAATGCAAAGACCTTACAATGCTCTGCAGATTCATCTAAAGCACGAAAAAATTACATTGGCACTTGCTTAACGACCTCAGAGCGACAATAGACCGCTTTGCCCCACAGAGTAAAGTATGCAATGGACAGTCACCCACTCATATTTAATCATTATCAAGATACCTAAACTTGAAATACTAATATATATATACTAATTTATGAGGCGTCGTGGCGCAAGTGTTAGAGTCGACACCTCGCGTCCGAAAGGTCGCGGGTTCGATTCCCACCCAAGTCGGTGCGTAGGGTGGGAATCGCCTCTGAATTGCTCTGCTGAGAGAGGCGCTGTAGTCGGGACCGCCTCTGAGTGGTAGTGGGCTTTAAGAGGCGGTAAAGAAATACACACATACATACATACATACTATCAGGCTGGCTGCCCAGGCACAGCATAATGTATATTTTCAGTTGAAACATCAGGAATGCTGCCAGTAACATGATCTACTGCTTTCACAATCACACAGTTCAATTCTACATTTGTACTGGTAGTACTATAAGAAAGATCATTCTTCAGTCTTGAGGTGGAGGAAGACATGCATTTATGAATCTTTCGACTTCCTTCATTTCCTACAATTCAATTCAATACAAGAAACAATATAATCATTATAATTTACAAATCATTAGAAAGAAATTGTCATTAAAGTTCAGAACCGACACAAAACATATTCTTATGCATACAATTAAATACAAAGAGGTCATCCACTAATCACATCAACAGCTTTAAGCAGCATATGACCCTGCCTTCCTCTTGTCAACAACTGTCATTCATTCAGAGACCACTACTAAAATTGTCAATTGTAATCCTCAGAAAGTTTTCACTTAATATGATATTCTAAATCAATTTTAAATTGTCAACAAACTTATTTTATTTAATTTTTGCAAGTCTAATAGACTTGAAATTTCCACATCAAATTTTTAACTAGAATACTGTCTATATGAAAATTTGCATGGTTGCAGGAATAATAAAAGTTAAACTATTTAATATTTTATAACTGTCATCTTGCCTAGCTGCTATCATTATCCCACGGAAAAGTCAAATGTTCTTCTATTGCAATAATGGGCATAGTTATTGGTGTTGTGTACACACACAAAAATCAAAGACCAATACCATAACAGGGGGTTCCAGACCAAGACCAATACTGAGAGTTCGAGTCCAAAATATGTCTAAAAATAATTTGAGGCAGGTTAGGCTTCTTCTAGAACATACGCAAACTTTGTGATGGCTGGCTCCATACTTGTTGAATGTTGATAACATTCACAGAAACAAGACAAAGTTATTACAATTTGGCTGAATTTACGACGTACTATCAAGGGCCGCTGACACGAACAGTAGAAATTTTAGTCCACACAAATAAAGTCAATTGAAGACAGTGACCTGTCTAGTTACTAAGGAAACCAGCAAAATCTGACATAAACAACATCACAAATACTCCACTCTTGATCATGCCAAATGCCCAAAACAAAAAGGTGCAAGACCAAATGTTATTTAACTGACTACACCGAGACCAAGACTACAGCTTTAACAACGAGACCAAGACCACATTTTTCTGGTCTCAAAACTAAGACCGCTGTCTCAAGACTACGTCACTGATAGTTATTATAAGATGTCTTACACTGTTCAGAGTTATTATAAGATGTCTTACACTGTTCAGTTTCAATAACACTCTAATTAGGCCTGCCAGAGATTTCTCATACAATTTCTATATCCATCAGCCAAGATGCCACAGGAAAATGCCTGTCACCATGGCTTATGAGGCTGAAGTTGACAAAGGACCACTGCAAATGAAATTGCATTTTAATTAATCTATCAACTTCTTTCTGAAGACAACAGGATTTCTGGTATCATATTGATTCATTTCATGGCCATTTGAGTTCTTATAACTGTTGCTGATTAATGATGACTGATATTTCTTCTTGCCAAAATTCTCAATAAACTTATAATTTAAAACTCTAACGATCAAACACAAAATAAAAAAGTTTAATGGTATAGGCGCATTTGCATCGACATGGGACAATTATTAGACAATGAAGTTTCACGTAAAGTATTATTAATTGAGAATGGTGTGTTCTGCACATCGTCCAAACTGAAGTTTTCTAATGGATTACATGTTTGGATCAGATGTGATCATCTAACTTAACCACCGATAGAATTAAATGGTCTGTAAGAGGCGGTATAGAAATACACAAATACAATACAATAAAATGATTTTAATTCTGAAAGTCATTTTTAATTCATTCTTGATTGATAATAGTTTAGCAAATAATTCATAATTGAATTTAACTCTTAATTGCGTTTTCGAAGCGGCGAAGTCAAAATAATTCCTAGTTTTACTTTTCAATAACAAAATCATTTGTTTTTACATATAATTAATGAACAATCCCATGTATAAAACACAGATTCTCAAACATCACAGCCAAATAAAAATTGGACCTAAAACAGCTGAATGTTGACAAGAAATAATGAAACTCTTTTGCTGTCTGGTTTCCACAAAGATTTCGGTCAGATGGATTATATTCAGATACTGGTATTGTCCTGAATTAAGGTATACTAGCTGTAAGGCTGTATATATACTTATATATCTTTGTCCTCTCTTAAACTGACCAGATATAGACCTAGACTGTAATTTCTTTAATGACCTAACTTATTCATCTATTTATTCTACTCCACATGCTTCTTCGGCTGAGTTGACCCATGCCCATGTATCTTTATCAGTGCTACATTTAAACTGTCGAAGTATGCTAAGTAAAACCAACGAAATTAAGGACCTATTAGATCTCTTACCAGTAACTATATTAGCCCTTACAGAGACCTGGTTAGATGGAAGCCAAGCCGACCTCATTTCAATACCAGGTTATCAGTTCCTCAGTATCTTAACCATACTTTGGAATAAATCAAAAAATCAAATCTTAATAGGTGACTTTAATGCAGATCTCCTTAAAGTTAATAACCATAAACCAACCGAAGGTCTGTACAATGCTAGCTCATCACCTCCTTCCTGTAATTACTAAGCCTACCAGAATCACTGAGTATACTGCTACTCTAACAGCTATGGAAAAAAATGAATACTCAATTGGAATTTTCCTGGATCTGGCAAAGGCCTTCGATACCATAAACCACAATATCCTCCTAAAAAAATTAAGTATTTACGGAATCCGTAACACACAACTCAATTGGTTTAGAAGCTATCTTGAGAATAGAATGCAACTGGTAGATTGTAATGGTGTTCGCTCTTCTTCAAAATCAATTAAATATGGTGTACTGCAAGGTTTCATCTTAGGACCTCTAAACCGACAAAATAATGAATAAACTGAGGCTGTAGAGCATAATAATTATGCGTGTTGTATGTTTAATTCATTAGCACGAACGATTTAAAATAATTCATAGAAGTTTTCCTTGCTTTGTAAGAATAACATATGAACAAAAGCAGCTATTTACATTTTCAATATTTTCATTCTTCGCTTGGGGTTTGTATGTTGAACTTTCAAATTCGATTTTCTCGGAATTATGTGTTTTGGACATAGAGCCTTACAATCTTCAGCATTTCGTCAGATTTTCATTGTACAACCGCTCAGGTCTACACGCTCGTCATCTTATCTGACTCTATCTCGGCCTCCAGTTTTACCTTATCAGAAATTCTGCAACCGCTATGCCGCACCATCCCGTTGGAATGCACTTCCACAAAATCTCCGCAAATTTGTTCGCTCTCCCATTGCTTGCTCTTCCATCTGCTGCCTTCCACTCACGTCTCAAACCCCAATTCTTCAAGTTATCATATCCTGAGTCTACTCCTTCCCCACCAAACATCCACCGTCACCACCGATTTCCTCCGTAACATTCTGTAGTCTCCTCTGTCTGGCCTTCCCGGATTTGGCCTGGCACCGGAACCTACGTCCTACAAGGAGTTAATTGGCTATTGCGAGTTTGATTTGGTATAGCGCCAGTGTATAAGCTGGTCTCCCTTAAGTGGTTTTAATGAACGCTGAGAAATGTTCGAGAATTTACACTACATTACATCACATATGCCAAGTAGCCGAATAAATATTGTTTCACTTTTGACAAGTTTTATTGAATAAATTTCGGTAATTTGTTACAAGAAACAACTTCTGTACACGTTTTTCGAAATCAGTCGACTATATTCGTATTTGTGTGCGACTGCATGAGGGTATGTAGGGTCTCTGTCTGTTTACGTGTTTGTGAATTTTACGTAAATCAAATCATAGAAGTTTCTCAGTACCACACGAAAACCACACCAGGGAAGCTAGCATATACACTGGCGCTATACCAAATCAAGTCCGCAATAGACAAACTCTTTGACCGTATGTTTGTGTGTATGCATATATATATATATATATATATATACAGGGTGGCTCAGCATAAATGCACCGACTTTGTACGCGTATAACTTCGCCACTTCTTAACATTTATTTATACTTAATGCATCAAATTAAAGGTACTTCACTCTAGTAGTAGCTCTAAAAAAGTCGAACTAGTACTAGTTTAAGTTTTAATGAAATGTTTGGAACAACCCTAGCCACCGTATTTTAACGTCATTAGCTACGAAAATATGGCGCCGTTGACAGAAGACGAGCGTGTTCTGATCTGAATGTTGAAAACTGATAAAGGATTTAATTCGTTTCAAAT
>JAQFXW010000992.1:0-16178 GCA_034693945.1 Dendrobaena attemsi
CATAATACTTTGAGAATAAATGAGTTTTCAGTTTAGATTTAAAGGTACTAATTGAGGACGAATTTCGAATTGTTGTTAGTAAAGAGTTCCATTCAGCTGGACCAGCCAATTCAAACATCCTGTTTCCAAATTGGAGTTTTGATCTTTTAACAAGAAAATTTCCTCTTGAAGATGACCGCAATCGTAATCGTAATCGTAAACTCGACACTTCTAAAGCGCTCTGTAAAGATTAGCAATTACTTATTTTACTGTAACGCGCTTTTGAGTAAGATTTTGTTTATTAGGGCGCGTTATAAATGCTTAGTTGTATCACAGAATATATAAAGCTTTATATATTCTGTGGTTGTATTGTATTGTATTGTAACCCCCTTTGTTGCAGAAATGGTATCGCCTGTTTTCGACAGTGTGTCACTCTGTTCGTCTCTCTATGTATGTGCATAAGTATCTGTTTCTGCCTGTGTCTGTATCTGTTATTTTTTAGCAATGGATCGCCGCTGATAAAATTATGTCTCCACAATCAGAGACGTATTTTGCGTTTTCGCGAAAAGAAAATCATAATTATTATTTCGTGACCGTCACTAATTAAAAGCATACGTTGGCAAGACTGTTACGAAGTTTATCCAACTGCAGGTTCGTCTTTTCTGTATGATGCCATACGTTATTTAAGCCATTAATTTAGGTAAATGGTTTCGATCGGCGGTGACAGGGTCGATGCCACGGGGTGAGAATATTGCATCCCACGCAGAATGGAGGCTCAAGCAATAATTATCGTATATTGCTTTCCGGGAACACTCAAATGTACGAATTTTAACACGTTTACGTAGCCTACAATGTGAATCGGTGTTTTACTCGTGTGTCTAACAGTCTAATGTCTTTTCACACAAAAAGTACAGATCACGGTCAAGTTTCCTTAGCGTTAATTAAAGTATTAAACGAACAATATTAGGCGAACATTTAGAAACAGGGGCGGTTTCTTTCTACCAGTCGTCAATAGGCAGAAACTCTGTCATTCTTAGGCTCTGTCCACAGATATAGACCGCAGAGTATTGTTGGAGTACGCAGTCGACATGTTAAACAAGATGTTGGATGTCAGACATCGTGAGGTTCGGTTAGGGTCAGGTTACCCGTTGTGAGTGTCGGATAGGGTCAGTTTACCCGACGTGAGGGTCTGTTAGGGTCAGTGTTAGGGTTTGTGTCATCTATAATATTCTTGGACTTGGTGGAGACTCTACCGAAATTTAGTCCTTCCTATTGACAACTCTCGGTAGAAAGCTCCTCCGCCATGGTAGTAAGAAACCTCCCCCGTTTCTAAATGTTCGCCCAATATTATTGTGAAGACGACCTAAATAGGGGTTGTTATGTGAGAGGACTTTGTCTAATATGTCGATTATGGGGTGTACAGAATTGTCGCACAAGAATGTCTGTCTGAAGCTGGAAACATTGCTACATTGGTTTTCTAGAGCTTTGTCCTGTACTCCTCTGTGTAGAGAGAGTACAGATTTTGATTCGCATCCCAAAGTTGGTTGATTTTGGAGAAGAAATTTCAGACTAACACTGTCCGTAAGCAGAGACTTTATATGACTCGATCATGCATTGAAAACTTGGCTGTCCAAGATCAAGTGTATTTGCTTTCAAGTACCTCTTGTTCTTTGACTAATGAGCATGCTTGATCATTTTGTTCTTTTACTAATACTGTTCATTATGTATTAATACTTGATGAAACTAACCAGAATTGGCTACACCTGCTTGACCATGCCCAAAGTGTGCATCTGAGAAAACATTTACTTGAATTGGACTTCAGTGTGATTATCTAGATTTCCTGAATTGGGGTTGGATGATAAGCCAAGACATATTCGTGCTGAATAATATACTTTCTGTGTGTGCTTGAACTTTAAGAACATCTTGAACAGATTTGAGTACCGTATATTCTCTAAACCAGTGGTCAGCGGCGGATCTAGAAATTCAGTAAGGGGGGGCCCAAAAATTTTGCAACTCATCTAACCAAAAATCTGATGATTTTTGTCATCAATGACACATTTTCTTATTTCCTTGAATAAACTACATAAATTGGGTGTAAGTTAGGGTTTGGTTAAGAATTTTAAAGAGAACATTCGTGCGTGAGCATGAACATTTTTTTGACCTTTTTTTAATTCAATATCAGGTGACACAGACTCACGGTATTTGGACGCCGCTGTAATGGCTAACATACCTCAACTTCTCTAATGGAACTAGGGGTTTGCCTCTGGACTTGAGCTGCTTCTTTCTGCATGGTGTAGTGTACTCGGATGGTTTCCATGAACTCTGAGAATTTGACTTCGGCACCGGTCCCATCTAGCAAGACTCAGTCCTTGGCCTAGGTGCAGTTGTGAACACCACATGGCTGATCTGTCCTGAGTCCGTAAGTGTGCTAAGAGTTTAGTGTCACCAGTTTGCAGATGATTTGCAAATGTAGTCATTCTAGATATCTTTCATACAGCACATTATCCTGCATGTTGAATATTCAAACATCATTTTTTCAAAAGTCCAGTGACTTGGATGTCAACAAGTCAGATGACAGATTCAGGCTAAAATACAGTACACGTGATTGGCTTTCAGAGAAATGATATGATCAAGTGTGAATAAGACAGTACAAGGACTGCAAAAGAACTGCAAAGAAGCATTGACCTAAGAATTTCTTGACTTCAATATGCAACTTGCCTTTTGTGAACTGAACATGTTTTGAATTCAATTCCATTTATTAGTAAGATGACAACCGAAAATACAGACAATGATTGCAATAAACATATATGAGAACACGGCTGAGCTTGTAAAGGAAAATCCCAAAGGGTCAGGTCTTGCTTGCAGGGGTGCCCAAATACTAGTCGTATATAGACAGCACGGAAATCTATCAAACAAACAAACAAAAAAGACGAGACAAAGCTAACTCGTTGCATTGCTTTAATTTATTGATTTATTTTTTCACACATTTCTATGTTGCCCCTTCAAGTCCACTACTACTCCGAGGCGATCCTGACCGTAGCCCGGAGGTGTGTCGCAGCTTACACACCGAAGCGCCACGAGCAATTATGAGCGAAGGACTTGCTCAAAGTTCATATATGTGTCTTGGGTCTGAATGGAACCCATGACCCTTCTGATGCAAGGCGGCGACTATCCCACTGTGGCACCACGCCCACATTTGATATTCCACACATAAAAATAGAAGAGGATAAAGATCCATCTCATAACAAAATTTACATTATGAAAATCAAGCTGGCAAATTTATCAGACACAGTTTGAGCGAGTGTTTGAACCGTCCAAAATTTAAAGTTGTCGGCAGAATTGAACGTTCTGCTTGGAACTGTTTTTAAATACATGCACTACCTTGACTATGTGCCAACAGGCTCTAAAACTTACATATTTCCCCTTCTGCTTGTACCAGACTGCGGTGTGTCAGTCTGTTCTTTTTGCAAAATATCTATATATATATAAAATATATACATAAAGTACAATGCAATGCAGCACTTTTAAAATCAGTTTTGTCATCCTTGTTGAGGTGCTTGTAAGAGGAACTGGAAGGGCACCGTATGCTCTAATGTTGTATTGAATAATGATTTAGTATGTTCAGAGAAAGCCTTTCCAAATATTCGTGTACACCGCATCTACCTGAGGAAATCTGTACAAAGTTTGATCTTGAGTCTGATATCAGAAAGGCAGATGAAAACTTGAAACTTTTGACTTGTTTTTTTTACTGATACATAATGGTGCAGCAGACATTCAAAATCGATGGATAAATTGCTGTACAGAGACTGTTGACTAATATCTAAATCTGTAAAATAATAACCTACTAAATATCCTATTTGTGGTGAGAATGGGTCAAGCTGTGTATTCCCTGTTGTAAATTAATTGGTGTATGTTTGCTGGTTCTTTAAAATGATTTTTGCCTGTACACTATTTGTCAGAGCATTTAGTCTTAGGTTTAAACAATTTGTAAATTCTTATTTTGTAAGGAATTCTTTGCAGAATGATGAATGCACAGTTACTCGAGAGTGACTAACAAATGCACAGTTGAAACAGCAAGGAGAGAAAAGAGAAAGTTGATTTGGTCTACTATACTCTATGTTGAAACGGCCAAAGACAATATTGCCTTCAAGTCGTGATACAGCTACTAGTTCTGTCAATATTCAGAGGAAGGCGTGCGGAAGTACAGCACTGAGTGATGAACTGCCAACAGATCCAAGTATGGAGCAGAAGTCGGGGAACCTGGTGTTAGGTGGGCGTGTTGTGTTTCTATCCAGGTCAGGCCTGCATCGAGGGATTCTGAAGTATGTGGGAAGTGTGCAGTTTGATGAAGGTGAGTGGTGCGGAGTGGAGTTGGATGTGCCTGAGGAGGGTTGTCACGGTGGTGCTGTTAACGATGTAGAATACTTCAAGAGTGATAAAAGTAGAGGCATTTTGGTTGAAAGGTGGAAGGTGTGTCGCGAAGGTCAAGAAGAGGAAATAAAGACAGCTGATGTGCAGTGCGTTCCTGTTCCGGGGAAGACATTATCGTCATCGGAATATGAAACACGACTGCCTCAGCTGAAGTATAAATCAAAAATTCCGAGCTCACTCAAAAGCAAGACAATGAAATCGTCATCGTCTTCAGCGATGGCTCCGCTCAGGGTCACTACAGTTCTGGACGTAACTAAAAGTACTGAAGGACAGGTTCATGTCCAAACATTTGTTGACTTGAGAGGAGGAGGCGATGGGGAAAAGATTGAGTTGGGACAAAGAATCAAAGAGACTGAATCATTGACTTCTGGCAGTGGCAAGTCAGGTGACTTTAGTCACCCGCAGCATTATTCGACTGTGAAGACTATCAGAAAAAGCCAGTCTAAGGGTTTCAGGCAGTCTGTCTATCAGAGAGTGAGTGACGACCCTGAAATAACTGGAATTGCAGTTGAAGGCAAAGGTACCATTCCTTTACTCTTGTCAGACAGCGAGAACTCAGGGAGAAGCAAATTGAATCAAAGCAGTCTTCACCCTGCCGTCTTCCCATTGCATGATGAAGTTTCAGAAGGTCGTTTAAAGCATTCGGAGCAGACAAAACGTATGAGGAAGCATAGAACAAGAAGAGGCTCTGATGACAAAGATGAGTCGATCGGTCCAAATGTTTTGAGTGATGATGCGATGACTTCAGTGAGTGAGGTCAGGAGTGAATTGGAAGGATTTCTGTCGGACAATGAAGACCAGACTTCCACTGGATGCTGCATTCAATCATTCATCTCACTCTATAATAATCATCCGGTTAAAGAGTCTCATTCTGTTGCGGCCAAGGTACCGCTGTGTCAAGACCAAAGTGCCGCTGACTTGGCAAATGTTTGTTCTGATGTATATTCACATGCAGTCATGACAAATGCCAAGGATGTTGTCTCGATGGGAACCAAGGCATCAATGCCTGATGTCATCGGACCATCTGCGTTCTTCTCCAAGATTCCTCGTCTGCAGAATTTGGATGATGAAGAGGAGGAGGAGGATGCGGATTATTTGGCAGCTTCACAGACGAGTCTTGCGTCAAGCCTTGGAATTCTGAACGATAGTGACATCTTGGATGACACATGTCTCTTTCCGGAAGGATTTGCCGGTGAAGCAGGTCGTCATCTACAGGGACAGTCAGAAGATGAGCCAGAACAAGGAGAGTCTCGTCCTACAACTGACGTTTCATCCTTGAATGATGTGCAGTTGGTAAGGGGAAGTGCTGATAGGTCAGACGAGGCTGTGAGCAGACACTACGACGATCAACTGGTGGCTGAGGGAGAAATTGCTGCTGCAGCTGGTGTTGCAAGTGGCGATGTTCTACTTGTCGAGATGGAAGTTCATTCATCCGAGTCTGATTTGACTGAGAAACCTGAATCTTCTATCTCATCCTCATTCCATCTAGACTCAGGTATAGTTCTACAAACAGTTCCTTAGAGTATCATTTAATAAATATTCAAATTTATTTAGCTTACAGGTTTCATAGTGGCTCTTATTTGTAAAAATTGTGCTCATCCAGAAAGTGTAACAACTTTGCCACAGATGTGACACTGTAATCAATACATTTGTCAAAGCGGTATAAGTATGTCGGCGTGATTTCTCTATCACTGTAGTTCTCTTTACTCACAACATTTGTTAGATTCATTGATTTTTCTGATCTTCATTAAGACACTAATTGATCTCTCAGTGGCTAATAATTGTTTCTGAACAGAACATTTAAACGCTGAAGTAGATGATTCTGTGTCGGATTTCAACGATGTACAGCAGACTGGCCGAGAAGGCTGTGCAGAGAATATTTTCCCGGTGAGACTAAGTTAGCATATTTGTATTTTGATGAAAGATTGCTATAAATTGCAGTTCAATTAGTTTTGTGAGAATTCCTTAGTATAGAGATCATGGTAGTTGAGATTTTGTTAACATGTTGATGACAAGAGGTGTTTGAACTGTTGGATTATGGGATTTGTGCTACTGAATTTTGGTTCAAACTTGCTAATGTGGTTTGGAAACAGGTCGTCTGAAACTTTTGTTAGAGAGGTCATAATGATATATGAAACACTGATGCCAAGTACTAGCAGTGTATTGGTGCTTTGTCCGGCCTTGTTTTTGTCTATTTGATGATTGTTTTCCTTGTGACCTGGTCAACTTGCTACATAATAGCTCTTGTCTGATTACTCTGGCTCAAAGAGTCCACACTGTATATTATATACACAATATATTTTTCAATCCTCATGCTGTTCTTGAATTTGCACACTATCGATATTTATATATTTTATTTTTATGATTTATAAAGCTCAGTAAATATGAATACATACACTGCAATGATTATATATGAAAAGATATGTATGCATGTGAAATAGTGACATCTGGCATGTCGGTTCTAAGGTATATATGTGATGCAACCAGGAGAAGAAAATGACAATCTAATACTTTATTGCATAATGCACATACATCTGTTTGTTATGCAAATGACTTGGTTTCCAAGCTTTCCATATATTTTGCATGAGTTGTTTATCCTATACATCAGTGGTTTCCAACCTTTTGGGACTTGAGGACCACTTACAAAGTTCTCCCCAGCATCGCAGACCACCGCACAACTTTTCGATTTTTAAACCGCCGATCCTACAAATTCCTTTTGAAATAGTTGATGACAGTTTTAGGAAAATCGCAATTTTAACACAATTTTATTTCTCCTACCAACATGACTGATGACCTTTTAGGAACACGCAAATTTAACACCTTTCTCCTGCCAAAGTGAAACATTTCCACAAATTTCCTTGCCTTCACACCATTTTTGCTATATAAATTCTCGAATGAATGAATTTTCAATTCTTTCAATAAAAAATAATTTTTGTCTAAAAAATTCTTTTTCTCTAGGACCTGCTCGCGGACCTCCTGGCACATGTGGTCCGCGGATTACAGGTTGGGAACCGCAGCTATACATTATTACAGATTTTGCATCTTGTGCTGATTAATGATTATATCATTGTGCACACTATGACAGTTTATCATGAGCATACTGTAGCTATCTATTACCATATCACAACATTGGCGCTGTTAAGTTATGGAAAAATGATAGAAAGATTTTTTCATTTTTTATTGTTTTACATTGGTATTGTATTAAGTTTCGTTGTGCTGCGATGACAAAACTGTACTAACAAATCTTTATTGAGCAGGTAAAGATATGATAACCAGTCAAATTCATTAGCATACATTCAGGTAAAATACTATAAGTATTAATTCATATGTGTATGGATTATGGTGGAAATTATGTTAATGATATTGAAAATTATAATGTTTGTGTTGTTACTAAAGATGGAGTGTCTGGAAAGGAGTGAAGAAAATGTAACCACATATGATATGGAAACTTCAGATTTGTCAGCTACTGCGGAGAAGCTTTGCGTTGATTCTGTCGGAAATACAGATATTGAAGACGATGATAATGTTGCCGATGAGAGATTGTCAAATATTGTCGTTCAAGTAGAGCTTGAACGACAGTTGGTTGATAGACAGGAACGTCGCTTAAGTTATGATGATTCATTTTACGTTGAAGATGAACCGAGTAAACAGGTGTCAAGTGGAGAATTGGGCGAGGAGAAGTCTTTGGACAGTCCTGAGCCAAGTGAAGTGATAGCTACTCCAGACAAAGAAAACTCCTCCGTTGTAGTTGACAAAACCAACACACAGTCCATTGGCCAGGAACAGACTCACGAAGAAGAAGTGCAGAAAACACCTGTAGGTGTTGGAGATGTAGGAGACAGTAATATGGGAAGCAGGACTAAACCGATCAAGACGGTCCAGAGCAGACATCTGAGCACCGTAGACGAGAAGAATGAAGATTCGAAGCAAATGCCTTCAGATGCAAAAGTGGAACGATATGCTGATAGGCAAAAGGGAGGAGACAAGAGACAGTCGTTAACAGGAAGACCTCGAGCGGCGGTAGATACGGAGAAACCAGGAAGACCTCGAGTGACTGCGGATACGGAGAAACCAAGTGCTAAAGGGATTTCCAGTCTCAATCGGAATTTAGGAAGAGTTAAGTCTTTCGATTCTGCATCATCTCAAAAGACGCCAACCGCTTTGACATCAAGGATTGTTCCTCTGCTTGGAGAGAATGCGGGACGGTTGCCAGGTAATAATCATCTTAGGCGAAGCAGAGTCGCTTCACTTGATCTGGGAAATACTTCATCTTCGTCGTCGTCATCATCGCTGAAACGTAGTGGCATGAGAAGGGAAACCCTTAAGGAAGCCAGTCTATGTGAACCAACGAATGAAAAGGGAAACGCTGAACGACCACAGGTTGGCAAGACGCAGACAGCTACGAAGAAACAACCGAGTCTCTTGTTAAACTTGAACTCAAATTTTACGGCTGGAAAGAGATATGCTATTGTAAAGAATAACAAGACGCCTTCTGATTCAAATCTGTTTGGCGCTGAGACGGTCGTTTCAGGGAAAATTCTATCTCGACGTACGTCCACTCCATTGCCTTTAGCCGAAGATCCCGCATCTTGTTCCAGCTCCATGTCTCTGGAAAACAGTCTCCAGGAAAAGCAGCAGCTGTCAGCAGCAGCGAATAAGAAAGGATTGAAGAACCCTTCTGTAGTCTTCAGCAACAAATCAAAAACGACAACTGCAGGAAAATTTGGTCAGCTGAAACCAAAAATTGGTAAGCAATCTGAATTGAAACACAGGCGTCAATATGCTTGAGCTCTTCATTTTATCATAAATACTCGATGGCGAAGCTGGTCTTAAAGGCTCCAGTTGCAATGTGAGGTGATTGTCTGTATCCACAATAACCCTCAGATATATTTTGCTAGAATCGGAATCTTTCCATTTGTGTACCAGATGTGTTAACAGCAGTTTTACAATCTTTCCTCTGGAGTTACAAAGAATTTGAGTTCCAAGTGGGGGCATGACAATTGAAGCCCTGGACACAGATAATGGCAACAGTCCCCCCACATATTCTAATAAGAATTATTTCATTTTTTAAAAGAATATTTTAAAGCATTTTGACCATTTACTAGGATATATGGCGATCATTTTCAACTCAAAATACTTCGGAGTTGAAACCCAGAAGAAAGATTATGACGGGTCCCATCTGCTATTTACTTATTCAATAAACATGAGAGTTACTGTAATTCCCTTTTTCACCTCTTTCAAATTTTATATTTACATTTAAACTTCACACAATTCATTCGAATGTGCTTAAAGTTCTGTTTTCATGATAGTCTAGCGCTTAGCATTCTAACAAGGATTGCATTTTGACTGAACAGGATTCAAATCCTTGTCCTAAGTTAACTTCATTAACTTTGTTTATTAACTAGATATAAATGACTGTTGTCTGCTTAGAAGTTAGAACAAACATCTCTCAGGTGTAATTTTCATCTTACACTTGCGATTTTTTGGACTTAAGATTATAAGTATTATAATATTACTTGTAATTGTTTGACTTTATCTTAGTTTTATTTTGACTGTGAGTGAGTTAGCTCAGCAGGATTTATGGTAGCATGAGTCTTTATATGTACGGCTTATATGGATTAGACCTTCTCTGTTTATTGCCGTTGAAATACAGTTCAGAGGTCAGTGTTTGTTGTATAAATGTGTTTCTGGAAGGTAAGAGAAGTGAGAAGAACTCAGATGGCAAAACTAATTCGAGGCAGGAGCAAGATTGGCATCTTCAGCAACACCACCAGCCGGACTTGGTGCCTGATACGGATGCAAAGGATAGAGAGATGGATGAAATCATTCGACTAGAACAGCTCTCCGTATCACATCTGCAGCAGCTGAGCTGTCTCAATACAGAACTACAGAGTAGAACGAGATGGTTTCAGGCACTTGTCATCGTTGTTCAGCAACTCTCACAGGTACTTAACAATTACTGTCGGTCATTTATTCTGCGGATGTGTAGTGTAATCCAGATGTTGAGAGATCATGCATAACAGCAAGCAATATATATATAATTATAATTGACTTGTATTGATAAGCAGCAGATTGCACATGATTTTTCATTGGAGAAATAAAAAATACAAACCGGTAATGCTAATTATGAAATTCTTGATGTCAGTGAGAACACACGAGTAATTTGTGTCTTTGATTTTCATGTCAGCGCTTAGATTCAGAAGAGCAGAATGGCTTGAGAGTTCTGAATGAAAGTCTAGAACAACTAGATTCCATGAGAAAACAACTTCGTAAGTGTTCCAGTTCAGTTTTCCTCTAATTTTTCTTAGCAATATTTGATATTTATGCAGAACTTCATAATGCTAGAGTCAACATTTTTGGTTGTCGTTATATTTTGCATAGTGAAGATTTATATACATGTAATAGTCTGAGCTTATAAGTAAGCTTTGATGATGATTTAATATTTTCATGGTAATGAATTGATGTCTTATAATGGCAATGATGTGAGAACACAACTCTCCAGCATTTGTTGCAGGTGATCATATGAACAAATAATTTCAACAAGAGAACAACCTGTTAGCTGATATAAATGAATGACTGTGATCTTTGAGGGCAACATTCCCAGTTTTCCAAGCTGTGTCAGCATAAGAAATCTACTAATTGGGCACTTAGATTGTTTGTGTAGCTTAATTGTGAGCTGCTATGCATTCTTTTGAATTTGTCCGCTTTATAGATCCTCTTACTACAATACATTACTTCAACATGTACTACTGTACTTGTTGCAGACTGTAGAAATATTCTCTTCTCATTAAAACAGAGGTAGAAGTTTATTTTTCGATAAATCTATCCAATAGTTGTGAAACGATATTTCAACAGATATTGACTGTTGTCTGAAACTGTCCAGTGTCTTTATGACCCAATAAGCGAAGTGAGAGAGAGCCATTAACATCTTTTAAATGATCATGTGTTCATTTGTCATTGCACAGCACTTGTTGTGTTGATGAAGCTGTGGTTTGTTTCAGAGGAGTTAACAAAGCAAAGAGATGCATTGGTTGATGAGATTCAGTCAGTGAAAGAGGAAGAGGAGCAGCAGAAAGAGACACTGAAACGCGAACATCACGTTCAACTGAGTGACTTGAAGGACGCTCTCCAGATGCAGCACGATGAAAATCTGCACAGAGGTAACAGCTTCAAAATGATTTGCATTTCTTCAAGAAAATTTACATAGCTGCTGTTACTGACAGACTGTGGATGCATATTGCATCCATGACCAGTGACTACAGAGACACAGATCTAGAGAGAGGCTATTCATAATAGTTGGCCTGATCTTTGAGGTTCAATGTCGTGAGTTGCAATCAGGAGATTAATTTGGCACCAAAGGCCGATCTGTGTGAGGCTATGTTGGCATTACATTTCAAGTTGTCCGAAGGTTATTAAAATATTTATAAATGAGCAGATTATCTACTAAGTTCTAATATTTGTGTGTGATAAGTAAAGTTTATCCTTAAAATATATCAAAGATAAATCCAAATTTGTTCAAGATACAGCCACATTTTATAGCATGCAAGCTGATTCCCATGTGCGTATTATTACACCGGTGATGCCACTGATACCAGTAAATGTTCATCATGTGTGTGCATCGAAAGTGTTCCAGTAACTTGTGATAAATATCAGCCAGTGGTGTTTAGCAAGTGACTTTAAGACACTTGCATTGATATATCCCAACGCAGGGGTGACAGGTACTGGTACACACGTGATGCAGACTACACTAGGTGTTATGATGATGAAGGATTGGAATTGTAAATATGGCATTATGGTTGTTGCTAATTACTTGTAGCATTGAATGATCACAGCAGGAAGATTGCTGCTGTCGAAGTTAACCATCAGCAGCAGGTTTGTCATTAACTGGAAGTGATTCTTATTATGAGAGACATTTCTCATTATTGTCTGTATTTTATAATAAATTATGGAAACATTCAGCATTTTTTGCTTTTACACTGTATACAGTTGGTATATTTCTGTTTGCAGTCAGTACTAGCAGTAGTTGAATTGGTTAACATTGAAGGAAGAGATGTATAGTATGAATTTGGCAGAGTGTTCCATCTGATCTCTATTTCCAGTATTTTTTTTCTACTTGCTGATGTCATCTTAAGCATGGGGTAGAGGAGAGATATGAGACAGGAGAGATGAGGAGTGAGAAGGGCCCCTGCTAAGTGATGAGGATGCTTGAACTAACCAAACATTGCATTGGATATATGAGGAGGTGTTTAACCTATTCGTCGATAGATAATTTTTTATTTTTTATTTCTCAAATATTTTTTTTTTTATTTTTTTATTTTATTTTTTTTATTTTTTATTTATTTTTTGTTAAGGCAGTTTCTTGTTCTTAAAATGGAAGTTATTATATGTAACTGAGAAAGTCAAAACTTTCTGAAGAAACTTTCTGTAAGCCTTGATTTTTTGCCTCAGATATCCAAGTTATTTGTGTATTGAAACTTGTTAATATTAATGTAGAGCTGTCGAGTAGCTGTGTGGCTATGTCTTAATCAACACTGCCAAGTGCTCCAGTATGATCCATTTCCAACTTCAAGAATTGAATTTTGTGTTGTATATAACATACATAGTCGCAGGCTCAAAATTTCTAAAGAGCCGGTCCAATGCTAAGCCAATGGCACCTGTTCATATATGATACAATTATGCACTTCCCAATCATTGGATAGTAAGTTTGTTACTTCTTGATTAAGATCGTTAGGAGATGACATAACTGTAGATGGTTCTTCACTTTTAAATGAATTCCAGTCTGTTATCCTGAGCAAGATATTAATGGCATTTTAACGTACTACTTCTGAAAAACATCTTTTACACAAGTCATGCTAAGAGCGTTTCTGAATGGTTTCTACTGTAAGGAATGCTTTACAGATGTTTATGTTACATTACATTACGTTATAACAATTATTGACTGTGTACAACACCGAGATGACTTCTGTTTTGTATAAATCATTTCAGATCAATGAACTGAAGGAGTTTCATGAACAGACCATCAAAAGAAATGAAGAAGATCATATATCAAGTCTAGAGACTCAGAAATCAGAGCATGACAACATGCTTCAAGGTGTGGAACGCAATTAGAAACACGTGGAATTTATTTGCCTTAAAACCAATTCAATGTAACCCGTTAACGAATGACTCTTTTGTCCAGTGTTAGTTATATACTTGTTTTATTTAATTTTTCCTTCTTGATTTAAAGGTTTCGTTGAGCTCCCATTGTGTTTGTTTGTACAAAGGGTTTGATGTTATTTTGTCTTTAGAGTTGAAGAATCAACAGGATCGGCAACTGGACGACATCACGTTGCGCTTTCAACACATCAAATTATCACTTTCAGTATGTTTTCAACCAGTTTATCTCCTGCTCTCAACAGGACCTGGACAATTTTTATATGCAGACTGTTGTGTTTTACATTAATTAGACATAGCGTTTGTAAAAGGCAATGTATTTGTAAAAGGCATAGTGCGCACATGGCGAACCTATGGCATGCGTACCCAACCATTTTAACTTGGCATGCCATGCAATTTCGTGTAAACTAAATGTTCATATTTTTTCATTTCTCCAATTTTTCATATTTTGTTTATCCGGCTGTCCAGTTACGTTGTCACATAAAGCTAACTTTAGTTGAGTCATTTAAGCATAACTTAGGCCTGCACATGATAGGGCCTACTATCTCTAACTTTGATCATGTTTCTAATTGCATATATTGTGGAACCGGCTCCCTCTGGAGCTGCACCTGCACCCTGATGCATTCTAGACTAAACTTGAAACTATGCTCTCTGGGTGCATTGGAGTCGGAAGTGTCTCTGATTAAGATTAGTCCACCTGAATAGGCGCTATATAAATTCTCCAATGAATGAATGTAGACCTATGTTTGCTATTATTTTAACATTGACCTTCTGGAACGTGGCATTTACGACTGTTTTAAAAGCAATTTTCGTGGAATGCCAGCTAATAAGGTTCACCATCCCTGACATAGTGCTCGTAAAAGACATAATGATGTGGTCATGATGATGGTATGTTCGTACAGAATTTCATTTTATTTTACGTTTATCATAATTAGTGCAAGATGATGGAAGTGCTAGCAACTGCATTTAATATGTGGACTGTGGAGGCATTGACAGTTCAGTCTGCTAACCACTAGACTAGTGCTATCCAATCTGCGACCTGCCAGCCGAATTTAAGTGACCCACCAGAGCTGGCTATAACTTTAACAATATGTGTAGAAATGATTCAAAGGACAGTCTTTCCGGTAGATATCGATTGGTTACGTGGCTCATCATTTGACAATGTGAACACTGAAATCCAGTTCCCATGACACGCATATCCTACCTGCAATAATTCATTATGATTAGTCCAAATATATAACATTAATAGAAAAATAATGACAACAAATGTTAGTCATATGTAGCTTTGGGTTTACTGGTGCGGTCGTCAACTTCGAAAGCAATGTCTTTGGTGGCCTGTGGCGTCATTGAGCTGGACAGCACTGCAGTTGACTATTACGAAATCAGGACATAATACTGGTGCTTGTTGATTTGTATCAAATAATGAACCGGAAATTGCTGGTGGATGTTGCCTGAAACAGTTTCCCAATAGCTGCCATTGCTGTTGTGGTATTTGTGGTTAGTTTGCCTGACTTGCAATGATTTGTTTGTTTGCAGGAGAAAGTCGAATGTTTGAGAAGCGAGTGTGAAGAAATGCGAAGGAGAGAAGTTACGTACATGGAGTCGTGCCAGGCGGAAATGGAGCAGAAGTTGCACCTGGCCCTCCTGCCTTACAGACATCTGCCTCAGGAGATTGAAAGCCTGAAGGCTGTCCTCGATCTTAGAAATCTTGAACTGCACAGTCTCAGGCACCACGACCATCAACTTCAGAGACAGGTAAGCAGTCTGTGACAGGGTCATATCAAGGATCCATTGTCTTAAGCAGCAAATGTCTATAGCTCTCAAGTGCTTTGACAAATTTTGTGCTCTTATTTCAGTCAGTCCTCTACAATTTTGTCGTAATGATGTAAATTTTAATGAGTGGTTCTGTTCAGTTTGGCGGATCTGCAGTATAACAAGACTGTTATTTATTTAACAGATTTCTATAGCGCCTCTTCAATTCCTCTACTCTTCAAAAGCACTCCTAACTACAGCGCTGATGCCGAGTCGGCGTTAGTTTGCTAAAGCACCGCAGATCAATGCGAGTGAAGGACTTGCTCATGGGCCCTCCCTATGTAGCGGCTGGAGGTGGATTCGAACACGTGACCTTCAGACAAAAGGCTCCGAATTACACCACTGTGCCCCCCAATAGCATAGTTCATTTGTAAGGGCAATGTCTATGAGAATAGACTGCTGTGGTTTATAGGTTGAGGAGTTGCCTGCAGCACAAGAGACCATAAAGAAACTGCAGCAGAAAGTTGAAAACCTTGAGGCAGTCATCAAGATCAGGACAGACTACGAAAGGTTTGTCTATGATTTCTCTGATAAACATGTTTTCTTTATTGCATTGATATAGGAATCAAGCATACTGTTATTAGTAGGAGCGGTCCATTTTAAAATGTTAAAATTTCTTTAGAAAGAAGTTGTTGATAAGAGCCAATAACAGGCAACTGTCACGAGCAGTTAATACTGAATACTCATAGTTACATTTGTCTAATTTATCCATTTGTAACTTCATATTAGTGAGACCTCTCAATCGACCAGTCTGAAGATAACGGAAGATAGCAGTGGGCCTAGTGGTGAATACACAGGTCTTT
>JAQFXW010000993.1:0-16176 GCA_034693945.1 Dendrobaena attemsi
GCAGACAGTAAACAGATACTTAGATAAACAGATTGATGGACAAAATGAATGGGTAGATGGATATGTATATTAAATAGATAGGCCTATATAGCCTATATAGCATAGATAGCGTAGATAGATAGATGATAGATGATAGATAAATAGATAGATAGTAAGATCGATAGATAGATAGATAGATAGATAGATAGATAGATAGATAGATAGATAGATAGATAGATAAAAAGAGAGACCTAAGGATTTTTGATGACCTTAATCGCAGAGATTGCACCTGAAAACCTCTGAAACCTCATCACGTTCCTGCGTGGATTTTAAATTATCTTGAATTTTATTGGATCTTGCGGATAGCCTCGTCGAGTCTGTACCAATCGGTAGCTTTCCTAAGCTGATGTCTGAGCTGACTGCAAATAGTCCCCGTGTAGCCTGTATTCTACATTCTATTTGATGTGCAAGATAACACCTGACGATCAGCCACATGAGCTGTATTAAGTTTAGCTACCAGTCTTGTCTCGAAACCGTCGCAAGGTCGTTCTCTTAGTGTACTCATAAGGCTCCAGGGAGGTTTGACATCCATAAGCCATTGTGTATAGACACGATCACGTGTATAGACACGATCAGGTTCTGGTCCCCCCCCCGTTCTGCCGACTGACTTGACCTACTATTTGTATCTCGGTGGCGAAACTTATTTGGCCAGAACCGGTCTCTCGACGTACAGTCGAACCTTTGCTCCAGAACAAACTGCTTGCTATCCCGAGATAAAAATGTCGTGGGCGTCTTCACCTCCGTTTTTTCAATGACTTGGCTATACGCTGTTTCATAACAAAAATGATTAGCACCGCGGTTACCGCCCTCCTCCCCATTGTTCAGGCTTTTGACTGGCTCTGCCAGTGTGTTGGCAGTGGCGGAGTTTTCTTCAATGCCCAAAAAGACTTCTTTTTATGATAGGCCTACGCTGTCACTTTGAGATCGCATCTGAATAGGTCTACTGCGAGGAGCGTCGCATAGTGTTTACCGAATGTTAGGCCTACATGAAAGCGAGCATCTGTCACCGTCGTCCTGTTTAAAAGTTTTGTTGTGGGGTCGGTCGCCTAACTGAGTTATTTTCGTTCAGCAACTTAACATAAGTATAATTATATAGCTCTTACTCATTGCTCAGTTTCTCCATAAGCGCTTCTAAATCATTGCGTTCTGTGGTGATAGACATAACTCTGGCAGGTCTGGAGCGAAATGCCGCTATTCTTAATTTCTAATGAACTTTTGAGACAGTTTTAATACCCAGGGCAATGTTTCTGTAACCAAATGCAGTCTGTTAGACCTATTTTGAAGCAATAAACGAATATAATTTAATATGAATGTCGACAAAATATTATCAAATATAAGCCTACTATATATCTAAAACAGTGGAGGATCTGTTACAGATAACTTGTCTTCAGCCTTTAAATGGTTTACATGAAAAGAATGTTTCAGGGATTTGTGGCCTTGGCAACTATACACAGTGAAAGATATCACTCACTGAAGATGCAATTAGCCTCAGTAAGTCACAAGTAACAGTGATTTTCCTGCATAATTGGACCACTTCTCACGGAAAATTACCCTATTTTGCATTGTCATCATTCACGCATGAAATTATCGAAGGCTTACACCGCCTTGACTTAGTTATCATAAATTACTGCAGAACCCTGAAGTGATAATAGACCTATTTAAGATCGGACTGATACAATTATTAAGCCTATTAAGTATTCATGCTGCACGTAGACCTACTTCTCAGCAGATTTCATAAAACAAATCGAGCAACCGAATCGACAAGATTAGAACAACATTTTGTTTTCTGCTTTTTCCCTTATAACAATCCTTTTAACATTCTTTTTATAAATTCTTTTAAAGGTCCTTTTAAGTTACAATCCTTTAACAAACCAAATCTTTTACTGATCCTTTTAACAGTCTTTTTAAGAATTCCTTTACTAATCCTTTTGACGATACTTTAAACAATCCTTTAACAATATTATTCTTGTACCAATCCTTTTACTGATCCTTTTGACGATACTTTTAACAATCTTTTGACAATATTATTCTTGTACCAATCCTTATACCCAATCCTTCTAACAAACTTCTTAACAATCCTTTTACCCAATCCTTTTAACAAACTTTTTAACAATTCTTTTACCAATCCCTTTAACAATCCTCTTCTCTTACTTCCTTCCTGATCTTTTCGAATGTCTAAAATTAACCTGGTTGTCTCGTATCATGCGCCATAAATTATAAGCACAGACGAAACTCAACAAATAACGAACTATACATGTAGATATAGAGTCTCTTTCGAAAGGAATACGAAACTGCATAATTAGACCGATGTTCCGACAGTCAACATTATCAGAATTCAGTCACGAATGAGCATGAATACATGCGTACTGCAGCGTACATACACATACGCATACATACATTACATAATATATATATATATATAGGCCTATATATATGTACAGTGTAAATGCATACTTACAAACATGCAATCACACATGTACATAGAATTGGCTGATGCTGGTGAAAATGGGATGGTGCCTTCGAGTAGCGCTCCAGACATTAAATTTTGAGATTACGATTACATGGGCTAACATACACATATGCATACATTACTTACATAAATACATACATGCATGCATATATGCTGCATGTACATACATACATACATACATACATACATACATACATACATACATATGATTATAGGCTACATGTACATTCATTGGGTCTAGGCCTATAATCTTTTTTTAATGGCCATAATACAGCGCTAAATAATCGCCGAATCCTTCGACCTACAATTATACCCAAACTGATAATAATAAAGTTTTGTTCTTCAACATCTTCTATTCAAGCTGTCCATCTGTCAAAATCTAGTTCTGAGAGATCCATTTCTTCCTTGCACTGAAGCAGAGTGGTGGCTCGAATTAAAATGAATTGCAGAAAAATTGCCTCCCTCTTATCCAAGATCGGGTTAAATAAAGACTGCAGCAAGTCAGCTCACATCGCGCATCGATATGTTGTATTGTATGTGTGTGTACCGCCTCTTACAGACCACTACTACTCAGAGGCGGTCTCGACTACAGCCCGCAGGTGTGTCGGAGTTTTACGCGCCGAAGCGCTTGAGAAATTGTGAGTGAAGGACTTGCTAAAGGTCCTTACGCGGCGGGTGGGATTCGAACCCGCGACCATTCGGTGGCAAGGCGGCGACCTTCATCACTACACTACCACGCCCCATGTGGGAACCCGCACATATTTTTGCAGCCGGCGGCCTCGATCGGTGGGCTCCAATTCCATGATCCAGCTAGAGGCGTGCATGTAGGGAGAGGTTACGGGATCAAACCGCCCAAGAATTTTTTTAACTTTTTCAAAAGAAGAATGAAATAATATTATGTGCTTCGATGTAAATTTTGAAATTTTCCTACCACATTCAGTGAAAAGACCCCGACAGATTTCTGGCGACGCCTTTGCCATGGCCTCCCACAGAGGACATTCACCTCTCATACAGTTCACTTTGTTCGTCACTTAGACTACTCACTGTGTAAAAGGAGATTAGCCTCTATGCAACAAACTTGCATTTACAGGTTTCAAGACCATTTCTCGCAGTCGTTATATAATGTAGGCTTTTCTATAGCGACCGCATTATGGCCTCGTCTCTATTAATTTTTAATGAACTGATCGGTGAAATCTTTCTTTGAATGGACTAACACACACCATTTCGTTTTCTCATGCACGGATCGTGCTATATCCCAAGATTAAATTCTCTGCAATAGGACCTATGCCACTAATTGCGATCCGGTGTTCTGTTTTACAGACGCGAATGAGACTGCAGCCTAATCCCTTGCTATTGTAACTAAGCCCCTATTTGCCTAGTTGTTGTATTGGTCAGGTCTCAAATGATTGCTCATGAGAAGCAATTCTTCTCAAAAGAGACATTCAACAACGTTGGGCTGGCTACAAAGCCATAATTCTGGCCCATTACCACTGTATAAATAACTAAGTTGTTTATATTGCAGTGCTACTATCAAGCGACGTGACAGCGCGTTCCACTTGAGGTAGGCTACCATGCAATTGTAGTCAAATGACTCGATTTGTTGTGGACAAATATTAGCTCACCTAAAAAGTTTTGTTAATGAACAGGACGGCTTTTTGGTAGACTACCCTATGATCCTTTCGGAGGCGACAGGGCGCAGTTTAACTTTGATTGTCGGAGCGGCAAGCGAAAAATCTTTCCCATATCGTGCTACAGCATGGTTGCAGGCAGTGATCGAACAGCTCACAGGAGATAATAAATGCTTTGACCGCTAATAAGTCTTAAAAACAGCAAATATCGCTCAAAAATAATAACACGCATTGGAGACGTCATGGGATGATGGCATTGACTCGAATTCTGTGACTGTGTTAGCAGTATGTTTCCAGGGAGATGGGCTTAGCAGTATGTTTCCAGGTAGATGGGCTTACATCATTAAGCTGAGCTGCTTTTGTCTCATTACTATTCAGAACAGCATTTCAGTTGTCTACTTGCTAAACATTGCTAAAAACAGACAGTAACTTATAAGTTACAAATTGTTGGCATACATGTAGGCCTATGGGCATTGAAGCTATACTAATTATTAGTGTAAACTTTTTGAGATTGAGGCAAATATGAGTCTTTCGAAAATCAAATGTTTAAAATGCAATAGGCCTATAGCGTATATGTACATAATATATATATACGTATAATATACGTATATATATATTATGTACATATACGCTTTTTATCAAATGGACCGCTCATCAAAAACGTGATTGTATATATTATACAATCACGTTTTTGATGAGCGGTCCATTTGATAAAAAGTCCTCTTGTTGAATCCTTTAGATTAATAGGCCTAGTGGTCTGAATGAATAGTCCTTTGATGAATTGTTCATTGGTGGTAATTGTACTAGAACCACATTCGCCATGGGCTGAGTTTCTGCTGCGAAGGGTCTTCACTACGGGACTCCTCTGAAAAGGCTCGGCTAAGAGCCGTGCGGTTCACTCATGCTTCAAACTGACTCAATATCTTTCCGCAGGCGGTATATTCCTTAAATTAAACGACGAGGTAGTGAGGTTAGCTGCAGCCGGCCTACGCTTGGGGCTTCTGGCCTCATGCGAACACCACACGTGCACTTATTGGGTCCCAGTGTTGAACAGCGGCCCCTTCTACTCTCTTTTCTTGGAAACCAAACAAGACAGACATAACAGCCTCATAGGCCAATTCCGCGGCCTCAACATGACCATCGTTCAGAAAACAGAGGGTGCCAGCCGATCTGACCAGATCGAACAGAAACAGACTGGACAGCCCCATGTGTGCGTGGAACAACGGTTGAACTTTGTTATGGGATGCGACGGTGGTAGACACCGTGACCGCTTCTTCTTAGATTTATCTAGCATTAGTCTTGATTGTTATTATTAGGGTCTAGGGTTAGGATTGTTGTTGACTTTTGACAATTTGACTTTTGTTGTTGCTAACTTTAACTGTGTGTGTATTGTGCTGTTTTCTTGTTGCTTGAAGGCTGTAGGTCTTGTAAAGCATGAATGTTCTGTCTCGTGCTATTAAGAGATTACTTATTTAATGCCCGCGTCAGATTAGGAGGACTGGGGCCGTAGAGCTAGTAACAAAGCTGACGGATAAACAGAAGTCGTGAAAACTCTTCGTTCTCTCAACGGCGAGGGCCTCGCTTTCAAGTCCGAACCTGGCCAGTGTCACGACTCTCACGAGAGAGTTTCCCATTAAACCATATCCCCTTAGCAAAATATAATATCCTGCTGGATAAACCCCGAAAGGGACAGAACACCCCCTCGTTCAAAAGTAGGACCTATCTTCCACTGGTCTTACGAAATCGATCGCTCTTAGAAGTATCCATCATCAAACTGATTAGAAATGGTGCAACTTGATCACATGAGTCAATTTAGAACTATAGACTATGTTTCTTTATTAGTTGACATGCTTTTCTGCTATAATCGATTATGTAGCCTATGTCTCGTCTTTCGCATACTAACTGGTGTTTTATCGAAGTCGTGAGCATTAGTCACAAATTCATTAGAGCTTAGGTTTTGAATTTTAAAAAAGTAGACATCCAGCACCTCCTCTTGAGCAATTTAACCCGGATTACAGGTCAAACGCGTCGTTGATTGATAATTAGGCCCCTACGGAAGCATAATGGGCAGAGGTGGAACTGATCGGGCAAAGACAACTCCCTGAATACTCTTCCAATTACATCTCGAGGATAGACCATACATTTTATGCAATCTAGAGTTCACTAATGGTCTCAATACATTTACATTGATCGGACACGTTACGTTCATTAGTAAGATTCAAATGCTGGTGTAGCCTACACGGAGTTTATAAATTCACCTCAATTTTTCAGAGTCTAGCCCCCCCTCACATCTTGTGATGTATTTTTATGTAGCTAACTGGTATTCATTAAAGTCTGCATCAATACAGACACACCTCTGTGCATTCTGTTTGTGTATATGAATAGCCAATATAGCCCATTATATACGCATGCATTATATAATATCTATGTACGTACTGTATGTATATCGGTATGTATGTGATGTATCCTACGTTATTTAGGCTACGTGCGCATTCTATTTGTGTATACAAAACCATTACTACAGTTACTGTCCAAAATGTTGCATGTGTCAACCTGCATCTAACTTCGGGCAATCTATATTTTACTACTACCCCATTTAAGGTACATTTAAGGATGTCAAGGTTGACGTTGTCACATTATGTCGAAAAAATGCCTTTAAAATATGTAGGCCTACATCGTACACTGTGCCCCGATAAATAGTAGACGCATAGGAAAGTGTCGTATAACTCGGTCAAAACTTTTAGCCTTTGTGTGAAATTTTGAAAAAGAAAGCAGTAGCCATTATTAGGCCTACCACGAAATTCTAAACCGCTTAGCAATATGCCTGTTGTGAGTTTGCCAAGTTTATGAACGTTTGAAATGCATTACTGAAACACGGAACTGTCTAGCATGCACTAGCTATAAAGGAATATATGAATAGCCAATAGCCAGGTTCAGCTAATCAGCTACAGCCAGTGTTCAAATTGTGCTCCTAGTTCACGGGCACACGACCGTTGGCGTGGACGTGTTAGACGTCCAAGGCGATGCTCGCGTAAGTCTTCAAATAGCTGCCAATCTGCAATCAGAGTGAGAGTGGAATCAAGTTTTTGGCCCCTGTGCCGATCTCGTCGATCTTCTTCAGCACTTCAAAGACGACAGACACAAGCTTCTATTTGAAATTTAATTCAGTAGCCTTTTGGCTCCATAACCATTTTCTCTCCACAAGGATTTAATTAAAAATTTCTTTATACCTACTTCTGTAAACGAAATGTTCGTTTAAAAAAAACCAATGACAGACGTAGCTAAACTTTGTACAATTTCAGGCACATGTTTAAAGCTTTGGCCGAGTTATGACGCTTGTCTAGAGGTCTATTTTTTTTATTGGGACACAGTGTAGTACACCTGCAAAGAGAGCTGCATGCGAGTGCCTCAGTCATTTGAGTAAGCGCCAACGCATGAACTCTTTCTGTATTTAATATTGTCAAATTCCAATTCAGTGCAGTTTGGTGATACTTATTCGAAATAAAATATTCGTTTACATAGATACGTACAATCACGCATGAACAATTGCACACAATGTACAATGTACATACATGCAATGTCATGCACGTGCATAGACAATTGCATTTATTCATACGTAGGCTACATACATAATTACATACACGTATACATGCACACTTGCATCCACTCATTCATACATGCGTGTACAATAATTGTAAATTAATATAATTATGTATGCATACATAATTATTCCAAATTATTTGAGGTAACATACATACGTTCCGTATTGCATTAATAGTACATTATATGCATATGCATGTGTACATGCATATGCATATAATGTACTTGCAATGCATACATACAATTATACATCTAGGGTGTGATAGCGTAGTGGTGATTTCTGTGCCTTACCACCGGTGGGTCGCCCTTTCGCAATTACTGTTAGAAAGTCCTTCACTCACAATTGTGTATTTCTGTACCGCCTCTTACAGATCACTACTACTCAGAGGCGGTTCCGACTATAGCCCGCAGGTGTATCGGAGTTTCACACGCCGAAGCGCTTGAGAAATTGTGAGTGAAGGACTTGCTAAAGGTAACTACGCGGCGGGTGAGATTCGAACCTGCAACCCTTAGGCTGCGAGGCGGAGACCTTCACCATTACACTACCATGCTCCATTGCTTTGCAGAGAGGGATCAGTTATCATCAGTACATCTAGTAGATAAACCGTATTACAGGATCTAAGATCGATTCCCGTTGCCTCCAATTGATACACTTGTTTTAGACTGAACAGTTCATGCTATGTCGTACGACACGATACAGAGATAGATGAATAAAATACAACTGATTTTACATACATACGCGCACTCATACATACAGACATATACAAATACATACACAATCATATTCTATTATACATATGTAAGGCACCATCGACATGTTTCATGCAATACACAGGAATTCTAAAGGTAAGCCTGGTAAGGTGTACAAAAGTCTAAACCAGATTGAACCAGATTTCGCTGGTTGGGGTCACGTATGACCAACAGTTGGTCTCTGGATGGTAAATAATGGATTACATACATGTATGCATGCATAAAATTAATGAATGCAAGTATACACAACACGAACATACATGAGTGTACACCACATAGGATATGCATGCAAGCATGTAGGCATAATTTTTTTTAAATAGGCCCCACATACACATTAAATGATTGTCAACTTAAGCTACTTTCCATTGATAAAAGAACTAGAAACCTAGCCTCATTATACAAAGCAAATTTACTTGTCCGTTTTAGAAAATAACTTGCTTTAAACTGATCACCTGTTAATATTTGTTGCCTGTGTGATCCGAACTAATCAAAACAGCAGTAACGTTCAAGGTCAATATAGGTCAATAGGTCGAAATGGATAGATTTATTCTTACTCTCATTTGCCTTCCTTGTTGACGTTTCTCTAATAGTTCAGAAGAAACGCCTACTATGCATAGCATGTCAATAACGCATGAAATAACATACGATTACCTGGAATACGGTAAACGACTGTCTGTCATTCAGAGACCAACTGCTGGTCATACGTGGGCCCGACCGGCGGTAGCCTGTTTAGTCTGATTTAGGCCTCATATACCAAGTAGAATGCTCATCTATTGCACGACATAATTATACGGTAATAACGGTGTCTAAGTTTTGGACCAATGAGGCTGACCTTCTAGACTTATGGTTATATACAGCCACACAGCAACACTTTTAAACTACACGATTATAAAGCATATAAATACTTCCATACATCCGTAGACACATGATCACATACAAACAGGGTGATGTCGTGACGCGTAATTGCATCGTGAGCACGACAAAGCTGGGCACAGGTCGTCGTCTGTAGTTGAGCGAACAGAGGGTGTTGGGGCGAACAGGTCCCACGACTCTCAGACCATGCAGAGGAGAGACATCAATTTTTGCCAAGCCTCAGCGGGCGTATGATACAGACAATGTTTAGGTTCAGAGGACAAAACTTGTACCCTGCCGGGGGTGACATGACTCATGCCTTAAAATATCATTCGTCGTGCCATGAATACATAACTTGTTTTAAACTGCAGACACTTTCGCTAATAAAAAGATAAATAACGATATCAAATTAGAACATTCCGAAATAAAGGACATGATAACATAGCCTACTTAAGCAGCTTAACCAACTCAGGAGGAATTAGCCTGTATCTATGGACCAGAAGTCAAATAAGTTATAGACGTATACGTATTATCTAATTGTCAAGATTCGCATATAAACTTAGACCTACAGGATATCAAATGCGGAGTATAGGCTTACCACAAGGCTCAATGGAAGAACCAGCACTCTTTTTTATATTGTAACCTATGTTAATTATGCCTCCAATACCTCATTTGTATTTTCAGAGCAATAATAGCCATTAGCGAATAAATACCGACTGACTTAGGCTATAGTAAAATCAAACACTTTTGCTCACCCTATCATGACTGTGCGAGGCTGCTGTGTGTCAGCACTCAGCCTGTTCATTTTTTGCAGAATAAACGAATATAATATATTAGGCCTATATAATTATCTAATTTCGCCAATGTGTTCAAGTCACAACTTGACTTGTTGAATTAGTTAATAAGGTAATTAAGTTGAATTAGTTAATAAGGTAATTAAGTTGAATTAGTTAATAAGGTAATTAAGTTGAATTAGTTAATAAGGTAATCTGAATTTCGCTATTTTGTTTATTCTACTTTTTTATTGCCGATAACTTTTCAGCGTCTGCTTCGGTATCAGGCTGTCTACATTAAACTAATTTCAAGAGCTCATTCCTCGACTGATCCTCTGCCTTCCAACTCCCCTCTGCCTTCTGTGACCTGGAAACTAGCTCGGGATACCTAAGCCTACTATCCTTGTTGGATAACCCCTCTGACTCGACGTAGCGCTCGCGAATCAGCTGGTACCCTATGAGAAGCTGCAGAATAGTGTATAAGCAGTTTGGAAATTACATTACGATTAACACCGATTTTTCTTGAAATAAAAAGACTTCACTAATTTTCAGCTCTTCGTCCACTTTTCCGCGACAGCCCTACATGTATGTCCAACAGCTGACTTGTTTAAATTGTAAGCTGAATTTCTCTAACGGAAAGACCTAATTGTTATTCCCGTCATACACATTAAAATTCTAATGTATGTGGAAATTGACTTCTGGCTATACCGGTGATGAGTTCTGGTGATCGTTGGATGGATTTTATTCTGCTCAGCGGGTGTTTACTGTGCTGAGCTTTCGTCGTGTGCACACCCCAGTTTTAATTTCCCTCCATAACTCCGTAGTGAGCGTTCAGGTAGAGTGCCATCCTCCTCTCGGCTTTCGGAAGGCCTTTTCCTACCAGGTTGTCATGCTGCCTGGTAGCGTCTATGAATTGCTCAGCTGAGAGAGGCGCTATATAAATCCACAAAGGGAATAGCATTGCAAAACAGAACTGAAGCAACCTCTTAACATTTTACCAACAAGTGCAATTTTTTATTTATGATTTCTTCGAATATAGCAGCTCTCGTCCATTTCTCCACCTGTTGTTCTGTGCAAAATGTTCCAATCATTGTTGAAGATGAACATCCATCCGCTATGGTAATGCTTGGCATATCTGAGAAAGTTAGTATATAACAAACTTCTGGTTAATTCGCCTTGGACAGCAATAATAGCTTACTTCTGTTTTTCACACTGCTTTTCGTTCAGAGATGGTATGACCGTATGAGACAGATAAGCGTTTGAATTTGATCAACCTGTCTTGAGTCCCTACTACACGACACCCTCCTTAACAGCTGCTCTGCCCCCTCTGACGTCCTGGAAATCGGACTTTCTTCTGGTTAACCCTTTCGACTTTACGCAGCGCTCGTGAATTAGCTGGTGCCCAGCGCTTAGCTTTACAGTGCGACTTAGAAATCTCGAGGTTACGATTACGATACACATTATTCATCGTTAAATTGTTTGTTGTGCGACTGCGCCAATTTGATAGCGAATATCGCATCACCTTGTTATTAATAGGATGTTTGCTCCAAGCAGATGACATATTGTTGTTATGCTAGGATGTTGGTGGCCTTCAAAATCTGTTGACTTAATAAGCAACAGATCAAGTGTTCGTCTTCACAGTTCAACACCTTAAAATTTCAATATTGCATTGTACTCAGTAGATAAATCGATTAAACTCGAAGATTCTCCCATGACTCTGACAGTTATCTAGAATTCGTGCATTGTTGCTATCAATAAAATTCCTCGACTGGGGCAGATCCGTGGGAAACTGGTTAGTGATGACGCAGAACCGGCGACTATGCAGTCTTTTAACTTCACCTGTAATTGCATCTACACACGAGTCGAAAACTTAGCAAATGTATCCACCTGTATTTGGCACGAAAGCAACAGTTTGCCAGTATTTACTTAGCTATAGAGTAGGTGTAGACCTATGTGGTGAGACAAAAAGATGAACTGAACGCATGTTAGAACAGTCTGAAGGCCCACCCTATCAGTTATCTTCTAGTCAATGTGAATCTGCAAACACACGTCTGCGGCCTGGGCAGATTTGACATAACACTATCACATTATAAAATTATCAAGAAAGCGTCGTATGATGTTTTATTACCTGGTAGGCTTAGTAGTTCAATCGTCTTCGGTCAATAACTTCTCCAGAATATTTAGCCTTGGCAGAGCAAGGACTTGATATTTTCTGCTTTGTGATACTAAACTCGTCTTTATTCGGAATGGTAGACCTAATTTCGTTTATAACACTTACAATAATCTTAACAGTTAATTTTGCCCGTGCATCTGACTTAAGGAATAATCAGCATGGCGCATGATTATTGTGGTCTAGCCTATTGTTGTGAAGCTTGATTTGTTTTTATTTATTTATTTATTCACACATTTCTATACTGCCCCTTCAAGTCTCCTACTACTCAAAGGCGGACCCGACTATAGCCCAGAGGTGAGTTTGAGTTTACATGCCAAAGCGCCACGAGCAATTGTGAGTGAAGGACTTGCTCAAGGTCCTAACGCGGCTGGCGGGATTCGAACCTGCAAGGCGGCAACCTTCACCACTACACTACCGCACCCCACGCGGTAGTGTAGTGGTGATCCGAGAGCACAGACTTTGTCAATTGAATTTCCTGCCTGCTTGTTTATAGGGTCAATTAAAGTGATGATCTTTCGCTAATATGACCTCTCCTGTCCAGAACTTTGTGTGAGCATTATTGACATGATGAGAAAGTTCTAAGGCATATAATACTATTATAAGCTTCATCTTCAGTGTTCTCGCAAGTGCGCATACTAAGATGCTAATCGTGTATCTGGAAGTATTGCCTTTCGAATGTAGGCTAGAACAAAACTTCAAGACGTTAGTGTTGACATTCGTCTATAAACAGATTCAAACATTTGATTTGTTCCCGTTTTAGACATTGAACAAGGACATGTACATTGTAGGAGCAATACGAGTGACAAATGGGACATCATCCAGAAGGATTCTAGAACCCACTGAGTAGGGTTACCTATTTAACACATTTAACAGGTAATAATGGCAGGTAAAGTATAAGGAACTAGCATAGTTCAAATTGTATGCAAAGGAAACAGTAATACAACTCAGTCTTAACAATGATTTCTTAAATTGTCTCAGGATTGGCAGACGACGCGAGATGATGGGGATGTTGTTCCAGATAGTTGGCCCCATGCATCTTAGAGCAAATGATCTTGTACAGAGTTGAATAGAGCTTTATTATACATCAAATATCCAAGAGCACTGACTTTGTCAATTGAATTACTGTCTTATAAAGTATTATTGAAACTGTGAGATTCTTGGCCAACAAAATCGTTCCGCCACAAGGCAGGGACTACATCATACTTGCATAACATCACCTCGTTACCTGCCTACAAAATACAGTCACAAAATTATTGAATACTTGGTTAAACTATTGGCCATGGTGTGTAGGCCTAATTCAGCCATCAGATCTATCTCCGTACTCTGCACTATATATTAGAGTCGCATAAACGTTTGCATTAAATTAAAAACTGTCATAAGTTCTCAAATGTATTAAATTTTGTTAATTGGACTTGTGTTATTATGCTATTAATCGATAAGTGTTATTGATAGATGACTGACGATATAGCCTGGTGTAGGCCTTCTTGGTGGCCTTGCCTTGGAATTTTGGGCTCCTCCTTTTTGTTTACTAATTTTCATTAGCTGTACAAACAATCAAATATTATGTTTCATACTTTTATGATGATCAATAAAGTACTGATTGATTGCGTTGTTATCAATTCCTTTTAAAATTTATTTAGGCCTATTTATATGCTTCTTGCTATACTGCCTCTTCAAGTCCACTACTACTCAACGGCGGTCCCGACTACAGCACAGAAGTCAACACGCTAATGCGCCTCGAGCAAATGCGAATGAAGGGCTTACTCAAAGTCTCTACGCAATGGCGTGAGACTGACCATCCCACTACAACACAACATAGAGTAGTACATTCAATTGATCAAACAGGCCTCTGTGATGAAATGGCTGGACAACTAACTGACGAGTTCCACGCGTAGATAAAATCTTATAGTTGAGACTAAACTAAAGCCAGACTGCACTGCTGATTCCTGTGGCTTAATACTAATGGCAGCCAAACTGCCAAATGCATACAACCGTAGCATACAATTTGTATAACGTAGAGAGTGGAGTCTGTGGAGATACTTGGATCTGAATTCGTAGCAGAAGTCTCCACGTTGACAACAAATAAACCTGTTTGTTGGAGCTCAAGCAAAACAACTACCAGACACAGCTCTGCAGTCAATAACCGGAGTTCGTTCATCGTCAAAATTTGGGCTTGTTACGCCTAAGAGTCGATGGAGCAACGTCCCAAAAACTACTCACGACTCTTCTGAAATAAGAAACGCGTTCATTCTCATTTTGTAGGCCTTTCAGAGAACAGCGTGCGACTTGACAGCTTGAGAAGTTCAGCTTTGATCAATGCAATGAATGCGCATTTTTGGACTATTATTGGATTACCGACTACGTATAGGGCTTATAATAGACCTAAGGCGTTTCTGCACTGTTGCGTAACTGAGACTACTTATCGCATCTCTAAACTTGAGTCATATAGTTTTCAATTTTTTTTTTACCTTTGTTTGAAATGTTCTTGGTGTTGTAAAACTATATCAACAAGGAATTTTTATAGTTTGTATAAAACTTGACCATGCTTTGGACACTGAAAGGGTTAGAGTAAGTTCAAGTTTAAATTCAATTCCATTTAGGTCTATTTGAAAGAAGCGTCGAATAAGTCACAGAGCAAAAAAGGTCTATAGGTCTAGACGCAATAACTCAAAGAAGCAAGAAGCATAAACATTAATGCTATTGCTGCTTATAGCGCATGTTTATTAGACAAATTATTGGACGGTTCCCAAATCGGGTTGTACAAAAAGTAATGCAGTACTGTCATGCCTAGAGTCATTAGGGTGAAATAGGCCTAATACACCAGTTGGTAAAACAATGCACAGCACAGTTACCGTAGCCTGCTGTTACTATAGTAACTGTAGGGCGTATAGGCCATAGACTGGAAGACGAACCTGCAGCAAGCCCACTCGCACGTGCAGCCAACAATCCGATTGCAAAAGAGGGCGCCCTATGACAGGAGCCTCCCAAGCAGAGGCGAGTCTCAAAAAGTACAAATAGTTTAAACGCTGGATGACAGCAGATGACATGCTTGACTATTGATATGACGCAAGATGACAGATGACACGGCGTGCAGTAATAGGCTACAACGGTCGACGACCCAAGCTTTGCTCTCACGCCAAACAAGAAAGATGCCTCCAGGCAAAACACGTAGGCCCCTATTATAGTGCATACGTGCAGTCTGTAAGAGGTAACATGCTGTCTAGAAAAGCATTTACCAGATGAGATATTTGTAGTTAGTTGCTCGATATTGTAGTGGAAGCGTGCTATCCCTTCCGATCGAGAGGTCAGGGAGTTCAAATCCACGCCTGGACAGAAATTTGATTGAAGATGTATGTTCCACCCTGCACCCATAACCACCACCGCAGCAATAACGACAGGAGAAAGATCATAAAATGACAAGACTAGTAGGCCCTAAAGGACCACCCGCCATTTCACGCAGACGCTAAGAAATTAAGTAGCTAAAATTTCATACCATTATGGATGACTCAGGACCAGTTTGAAAGGCATCTGTAATTACTTTTGGATCTTCTTATTCCTCTTGTCTTTCTCGTAGCCTACTCTTTGTTCTCGTTCTCAATCCCTCTTGCTCTCTTTATCCCTCATATTTCGTATCTTGTTACAATTTGTTCATGCTGACGATGATGATGATGATGATGATGATGATGATGATGATGATGATAATCATGATGATGATGAAAGCGACAATTTCTAGAGCGCCGTAACACAGCACATGCCATTACAAGGGTGCTTTAACATAAATCAGGTCGCTTCGGGATATGCGAGTTTGAAATGATATGTCTTCAGTCTGGATTTGAAGGACTCCGTATTGAAGGTGGAATATTGTTCCAGCATCTAGTACGCTTGCGCTGT
>JAQFXW010000994.1:0-16167 GCA_034693945.1 Dendrobaena attemsi
ATCATATATGCCTAGCCATTGTAGCTGTATAGAGCGCATAGCAACCTCTTCCACCAGGGATATCTTTCACCATGGACCTGGGCCTTCGATCTCTAGAGCCCATGTATAGCCCCTAGGCTACAATCAACCAACAGGAAATGCAGCATACCGTACCTAGATATTTTGACTGAAACACAATTAAGGACATAATATTAGCCTATAGGCATATGTAGGCCTTTAATGTGATGTGCAATACCAGAATTTGCTCACTACTTTAATAGCTGTCACTAGATGTCTCGTTGACCATTCTTGATTGTGTCTGTCCAGGGCCGAAATAGGCTAAGCCTATAGCTTCTCGGGTGCCCATGCTATAACTGCATTTGAGGGCCCATGCTCATTATTATCCCGGAGGGGCTCCATGGGTCGAATTGAACATGAAATGATATAATATACGTTTATTTTACAACGCCTTAATAACGAAGATGATTGGCGTGAACATGAAATGATGGATGGAATGCCGTTAAATAGTCCTACGTAAAGATCAACTTGTAGCTCAATATAAGGTGATTATGGATAATATTTAGGCCCTAAGTCAGAGAGATTATGAAATGATGGGATGCCGTTAAATAGTCCTACGTAAAGATCAATTTTTTAATTGTAACTAAAGATAATAAAGGTGATTAGGAGATTGTTTTGGTCTAATTGAAGTAACAAAGATTAGGACCTATGTAGGCCTATAGGCATATGGCCTACCACGTTGGCCGCGAGGTCATTACTCGCCAGGGTCTAATAGCTTATACTTTTTCCATGTTATACTTGTCGGAGACCTCTTTAAACGGGGGGGGGCTCCACTCCATCATCTCCATGCTCTGAGTCAGAGCAAAATGAGCATCGTAGTGTTAGCCTATAATTTGTCCCTGCGTCTGACTGTACAAGGCTCAGGTGCCCGATTCCATTATAGGACGACGTGTGACGATCAGTCACTCCGCCTAACATTCTGTAGAAGGCATATGGGGCCTATGGTCTAAAAAATAATATTATCATTCCATTAGCATTTTAAAGACACGCCAGTTAAGAAACAGTAGACCTATATCATTACAATAGGCTAAGTCGTCAATCCGTCTTCAAAGATCCAGATCATGCAGATTTGCATCTTTGACCACATTTCAATCGCAATACAAGCAGGCACGTAACTAGCGTTGGGCTTGGGGGCTTAAGCCCCCCTAAACGAAGTTGAAGCCCCCTCCCCAAACGAAAGTCAAACCCTTGTATGCTTATGGCTAAAAATTCGAATTTTTTAAAGGCATTGCAAACGCAACAATCAGGCCTCATGTCTAACTGAACACGGAATGTCGTAAAATAGTCCTACATGAAATCAACTTGTAGGCCTACCTAAATAAAGTGATTATTTTTTATTAAATCAGAGATTATGTATTGCCAGAAAGCAATTGAGCCAAAAGAGACACACTTTATTTAGTTTAGATCTGTACCTTATGGTTTGATGCATGGCTGCCATTTACAAGTTGCAATATCTAACTGCAAATTCTTGCTAAACCGAAATTAGCACTTAGCACCTGATCTTTCAAAAAAATTATTTCTTGTTATAAATTTTCATTCTTTTACCTTTGGGGCCCTGCCGGCAGGGTACCCCCACGCTCTGAACATAACGAGCATACTGGCTAATCCGGCCTTGCCAGATGGTCCGCAAGCAGGTGATAGAAAAATAAGTTTAGGGGGAATTTTTAAATATAATATTTGGAAAGGTCAAATATCTGAAAATGTAGGTGAATGACTATAAAAGTTCATCAGAAAATTTCATACGGTAAACGGAAGAAAATCTGATACTAGGAAAAAAGGTTGTCAGAAAAGTTTGAAGGTAAATGGAAGAAAATGTGAAAATTTAGGTGAATGACTAAAAAAAGAGCGTCAGAAAATTTGGATGGCAGTTAGGAGATATTTCTGATGACCTTTTTTAGTCATCGTGTCTTACTTTCGATATTCATCCCGCAAATTTCTGCTGGGGGTTGCGACACCGGCACTTGGGGCTTGACACTGGCCCAAAAATTAGGGCTGCGGCACAAGCCCTTATGGTTGTGGCACTGGCCCAAAATTAGAGTTCCAGCACTGGCCCACCGAGAATTTCCCGGTAAACATGCGGCGGCGCAGTCAAAGCCCTGTTCATGGCAGTTTTAAATGACTGTCCTGTTGCATGTTGTCTCTAAGTTCCCTTTGGCCTTGGCTTTGGACTATCTGGCAAATAGTCAAATCTACTTTTTACTTAGTTTATTACAGCTGAGCTTTGTTCTTAAAGTCGGTGATCTGAGTAATGTTACGAGTGTAAATTAGGAGACCTCTGACTATGGAGTCTGAAGTGTACATTGAATGCATCTTTCTTTGTCCTCCTTCCCAGCTTTCTGTGTCCTCCATAGTTTATAATTGTATCTGACATAAATCAAGTGACATGGCTTAGCAAGTCATGAGTTGCTAGTCAAATTCCAGAGAGCCAGCCAAGCTGTCAATCTCTCCTCGGTGTGTTATAATCCTGTTATGTTGCAGACTGCTGCTGGTGACATTTTTTTCACTGATCCCTCCATTTGACCATAAATCAGGACCCTCCTCAGTTAAGTACTTTTCGTGTGGTCAAGTCTCTTTAAACATGAGTAGAAAAGGAAGAACAGTCCTTTAAGCTGGCCTTGAGAAAACCATGGTTAGGCAGTCTTAGAGATTTCATATCTTAGTATCGGCATATGTGGCGAGTGACCACTGACCAGTCCCCTTCCTCGCCTTCTCACCTTTTCACCAACCGTGTAAAGTGAGCATAGGCCTATTCATTACAACTGAGTTGGATATATGGTGTGTAGGCATAACGGAAACATCTGACCATATTTCTGCCATGGCCAATATTTCAAACGCCGACCTTGTGATCGACAGTCCATCGTGCTAACCAATTCACTATCGAATGTCCCAAATAGGATCTTATAAGTTTATTTTGTACCTGTGCTGTTTTCAAGGTTATGTTTTCACTGGTATTAATTCTACTGTAAATTGAGTTTCTCAGAACTGTCTTGAGTTTGGCTTTTCTCTCTGATTCCAATAACCAACCGAGAGTTTGTATCTTACGGCCTACATCTCTTGATTGTGTTCTGAGAACAGAATGAGAAAGATATTAGTAGTTACAATGTTATATTCATTTTTTCAAATGGCTATTGACATTGCCCTGCATAGTTCAGCCATTGTGTATGTTCAACCTATGTATGTTTTCTAATTGAGTGTCTATAAACCAGAGTATTGTTTGGCAGCTGGTACAGTTTAGAATATACTTACTTACTTACTTACTTGTTTTGTTTGCTGGAAACTGTCAGTTCTTCAAATGCCTCTAGTGTTACAGACTTTACTGGTAGTGTGAAAAAGACCATCAGTCAGACAGCAGATGAACACACACTGCCATACAAGCAAGCAGACTGGTAGACAGACAAACCCAGGCAGACAGACAGAGGTAGTTGGCTTTTTATGAGCCTGTTGTCCTCTGATACCAGCTGTATAGTAGTCAACTTGTTTATGAAACTGAGTGACAGACGCTTACAGGCCAAGGCAACTCTTTTGAGGCTAGGGGGCTGTTGCAGTTGTGACACAGCCCCCCACCGCTGCCTGCTGTGTCGTTTCTGGTATGGTAGGCATGTACACTGGCTGGCTTGTCTGCACCGATATGCTACACTACAAGTCTGTGCATTAGCCACGGAAGGACAGAAGAGGGATTAGAAATATGCCTTACTCGGCTGCATGACTCTGCTGGCACAGAGGAACATGGGACACCCAAATGGGAAATACTTCTTCAGATCTTTGCATAATAATAGGCCACACCCGGACAGACCAGACCGTAGCCCGACACATTTCCCAGTCTCCACACTCCCCTCTCAGGCTAGCCTTTCAAGAGGCCCCTCTATATCCATAAGAGACAGGTGACGTCTACTGAAGTGTTTGCTGGACCCTACCATAATAAAATCCATTGCTAAAATTATTAAACGCTTTGCTAAATTAAGCAGTCCTTATTATGTTAAATTGAAGCCTTATGCAGACCTTGTGCAATGCAGTTTAAGGGCAGTACCCTCTGCCAATAACCCCAGTGGCAGTGATATCTAAGAAAATAAAACTCCACATGCATCTACCTCTGCGTGGTCATTCAATACATGATATGTTACATAGGAAGGTTATAGGTTAGGTTGTGGGCCTATGGGGCATGGCGGTGTAATGGGATGGTCGCAGCCTTGTGTTCAAACGGTCGTGGGTTCGATTCAGAATTTCAGACCCAAGCCACTGCAATGGACCTTGAGCAAGTCCTTCACTGACAATTGCTCAATACGGTTGGGCGTGTTAACTTCGATACACCTCTGGGCTGTCGTCACCTCTGGGCTGTCGTCGGGACCGCCTCTGAGTCTGAACAGCAGTAGACTTGAAGAGGCGGTATAGAAATATATGAATAAATGAAAAAATATTAACCAGTAATCTAAATGATGAAAGTATTCAGCTGTTCTGTAGAGTAGTGTGTTTCATCCGTTTATTGACAGCTTATGACAACAGAGGCCATTGCCGTCGGTGCAAAAAATTGGTAAAGCGTATTTAAGCTGTAGAGTAGTGGAGTTGTGTAGTGTTTTTAAATGAAATAATAGTGCAGTAAATAATATGTTGGCCCTGACAGACCAAGACAACATGAAAGAGGACATAACATACTTTGGCTAATACTAAAGGGTGCAATGAACTTGACAACTGACTGAGGACAATGGTAATCATTCATATGAGCACATCGCTGTAAAAATGGCTGACAGGAGCGTATTAACGATGATGATGGAACTTAAATAAATAGCATTAATATACACCCTTTTATATATTATGTAGAATATAATAATTACATTCTTTATTATATTCATATTGACAAACGCAGTATAATTACAGACAGGTTATACGAAATAGATGTGTATATTAATTAATAATTTATATATATATTCATTATTCAACCACTGTGACAAGTTAGTAAATAATTAATGTTTTATGTGATTCGGCACAAATACAATTTTGAGAAAATTTCAGTTCTATTTGTGGTACTCAGTAGTGGATTGCAGTATTGTATTATTGTTCAGATCAAATTGTTTTGTCAGTTGACTCATAAGTAGTTGGTTACACAAAAGTTGTTGCAAATGCAGGGTCTGCCTTCTGAGTTGAAAAACTGCCACAAATTCAAATTTAACAACAGATTCCTGCTTTGTGCGTGTATAATTGTATATGACGTCCTTCAAAGTTCTAATGAAATGCTTACCTAACCTGTGTTCTATGTGCGAGATATCTACTGATCTAAAATTTGCATTTTAGTTAGACCGTAGTAGTTACTACGTTGTCATTCAATACATGATATGTTACATGCGAAGGTTATAGGTTAGATTGATAGGCTATTAGAGAGGTTATTGACTACAAACCCAATTGCACAAGTATGCTTTAAACGCTCAGTGGTTGTGTCTGTGACTCTGTGAATAGTGCATGCATCACCTGGGATTGGTGCTGCACTGATGAAAGGTGGTGCTTTTGAAATGAACTATGAAATGAACTATGGTTACTTTTAAGACATTGTTAGTACATTTGACAAAGTTTGCAGATTTGTAAGTCTGTAGTGTTAATTTAGAGATTAATCAAAGTATTTATTGCTCTTGCATATTTTAAAATCTCTTGCATTGCATTGGATCAGTCTAACTGTGAGTCTGACCAAATGAATGTTTGTGCTATTTCTTTAGCGACTGTCCAGGCAGCAGTTACAATACCCGACAGGTTCCGGCATCACACACCAGATGGCCAGGAACCTACGAGTCCAGTTGGTCACAGGACGATATCCTACAAAGGAACCTTCACTCTTTCCGGACTGCCTTTAGTATCCAACCATGGAAGCGGAAATGGCTTACCTCCAAACCAGGCTGGTGGCTTCATATCTCTTCTCTCGCCACTTCTCAACCTCCTTTCCCAAGCAAGTGCGAGTTCCGAGTCCACCAGCAATGTTACCAACACACCCGCTGCCACGAATTGTGCCAACATGCCGATGCATGGTGCAAAATGGACGCAGTGCTCTGATGGCTTTATCGCGCACCATCGACAGTCACCTCCGCAATCTGACAGTGCTTCAGATGATGCAGGGGTCACTTGCCCTCAACCAGAGGACTACTCAATGGGAGCATTCCGAGCTGAGAAGAAAGCTCAACAGGCGAATGGTCAGATTTCCACAGAACGCTCGACACACGATGAAAGCAAAGGGGTACCCAAGCCAGTGTCGCCATTGGTCACCAGCGAAATACGAAACAATTCATACCGAATGAAATCGCCACCCCCGTATTCTGCTCTCGCACCAAGGGCACCTTTTCTACCACCGCCACTCCATTCTCAGTTTTACTTCTGCAACCCTCAGGCAATGTCAATTGACATGAAGATAGACCTTGCTGCTTCTTCGGGAGCATCGTCGGTCGCAGGGACGGCAACTTCAGGCGAACTTCTGGAAAACAATCCCATCAAAGCTCCAGTTCCCGAAAGCGTTGCAGTGGGAAAAGCCGATGCTGACATGCCGTCATTCCATGGATTCTCCGTTGAAGGCGTTCTGTGCCCGAGAGTAATTAAGGATGAACCGATGGACTGCGTTTCAGATACAATCGTCTCTGAATCACCCGTAATGCCAGATCTCCTTGCAGTCGGACCTTCTCTGCTTATGTCGGCCCCGTCACCCATCGATTATACCAGAGTTCTGGGTCCCGTTCGCAACTCAAGACCAAGAAAATATCCGACACACGCTGCCAAAGTCCCACCACACGAGCGTCCATATGCCTGTCAGATTGATGCGTGCGACCGAAGGTTTTCCCGCAGCGACGAACTGACGCGCCACATGCGCATACACACAGGACAGAAACCTTTTCAATGTCCGTCTTGTGACCGAGCGTTCAGTCGCAGCGACCATCTGACGACGCACGTTCGAACACACACTGGTGAGAAACCGTTCTCTTGCGACATTTGCTGCCGAAAATTCTCTCGTAGCGACGAGAGGGCACGACACATGAAGATCCATCAGAAGGGTCAGAGAACGGACTTCTCAGACTCTAATCCGGTTGGCTCTGACGCTGTGCCAAGGACTGGTGGTCTTAACGCAAGTCGTTGACCGGCCACATAATATTAAGTTGACCGTTTACATCTTCTGACTTAAATGATGGTTGGCTCCAAACGAATATTTACGAATGAATTGCTGTGTTTGTTGTCAATGATGTGGATGTTTTTTGTGAGGTGGTTGAAACTTAAAGGCACCATGAAGTATCTTCATACATACATGCGCTGGCGTCACTGTCTTGTTATTAACTAAAAGCAAATTAGAGCTTGTGGGCAGCTTGGTGCTCTAGTTAGAAGCGAGACAAACATTTTTATGCAGTGCCTCAGTTCACGTGACTTATGAATTTTCGTCGATGGACGTATGAGAAGTTGGTTTGCTGGAATATTGTGGGATTCGGAAGAATCTTCTAGATCAGTCCTCAGTTTCATTGCATGTACTGCACACCACCATTGCGTTTATGGAATATGCCTCCCATCCTTTGCATTGCTAGGGTGTACCAGAACCACTGTTTTTGGTCTCACCTCTTTGTGTAGTTGGACTGCTTGAAAGCCTTGTGTTTACTACGTTGGACTTTGAATTTGTGGTTTAGCAGCAAACTGTCAATCTCTCAATATATGTATAATATTTGTAAATACAGATTAATGTTTATTTACGTTTGACTATGAGTGTCAAATGATTGAGGTTGTATTTGAGATTTTTAACCAATACTGCCCGACCTATAAAATGTAATGGGAAAACAGAGTTCAGTTTTGCAGATGCATTTTAAAATTTGTGTTTAAACCATTCAATGCTTTCTAAAGGGTATCTATCAGTGGCTATGTGACTGGGAAATCGTAAGCCGACCGCCTGTGCTGCATAAAGGTTTGGATGTGAATTAGGGATGGGTAGGCCTAATTAAGATTTTGTATCTAATTTATAAGAATTATCATTAGTTCAAGGCCAAACTAAAATAATGTTGTGTTTCCGGTAACCCGAGCGAGTCACCATTTTGGGGTAACTCAAATAATTGTATAAAATAATTGTTAAAAGAATAAATAAAAATTTTTAAACATATTTTTATTTTTAAATTTTTCTCTCTCTAAATGTGAGGCACAAAAATGGACTTCTATCACTATCCAAACAGTCAAAACTCAAACAAAGTTAGAAATTTAAAATAATGCAAGCTTCATATAGAAAAGGTGAAACCAAAATTTCCAGCTTTATAGCTACAGGCTTTTCCACAGCATGCTGTATTTGAGTGCAATATGGTGAACTAGGAATTGTATGTAAAATATTTGTCAGAAAAAAATATTTTCCTACCTACCCTGTTTTTAAAACATCTGTTACTGGAAGCACACCATTAATTTATTTTGGCCTAATTAGCGTTACAAGTTTAGAAACGCTTATTACTTAGAATTAGAGCTCAATTAATTACTTGGTATTGGTTGCTGACATCAATGCAAAATGACACAAAAATGTAGTTTTGGCCTTGTATTTTGGCATACAAATCATTATAATTATTCAAAATAATAATGGTTACTTAAACTTCAAGCTCTTTGTCTAAGTTCTGCATATTACTGTGGGAAATGTTTTTATTTATAAGATATAGGGCCTGGACTTTTGAATGACCGTGTATGAGTTCTAAAGTATCGTCTTCAAGTCTATTCCTTGGTTAGGACTAAAATAGGCCATTTAAAATTCATTCTATTACTTTTCATTATTTTGGATTCATACTTGCACCGATGTTTTCCAGAAAATCATCTGAATTAACAGCAATTCTGTCAAAAAGTAACTGTAATAGATTAAAAAACTAACAAATATTGTTTGATATTTTTAATTACCATGAATCTATCTGTCAAACTTTAGTAAGGTAATATTATCTAGTCAAGGCAAATGTAGTTATGATGTCGATTATATTTTAATTAAAATTGAACAACTTTAATATGAACTTGAACTAAGAAAGAAATGTGGTTACTAATTGATTATATTTAGAATTAGCTATCAAGGTAATCAGTTAGGTATTAGGTAATTATTTAATTTCTAATTAATTAGTTGGACATTACTGATGTGAATGGAATATGCTGAGAATCTGTAACAATATGTTTGACAATTTAATAACATCTGGTGTTAACCCATTCTCCGAGATGTCTTATCTGAATAATAAAATTGGTTTATTAAATTTAAGCTGACAAATATGTGGTAAGATAACAAATCATGATATCAGATGTTAATGAGTATAACAGGAGTTGAATATGACTATGGTAGGCATTGGTAGCCAGCGAGGCACTGTTCTACTGCCCATTTACTGTTGCCATCTAGGAAATGGAAACTGATATGGGACAGCAGGTGTTGAACCCACGTCCTTCTAATTTTAATGCCAACATGTTACCATTCAGCCATCTCATTCTCCAGCTATGTTTCATCAAGTCTTTGATAAATTCAAGACAGGTACACCAATCATATTTGATGCATGAATGTGTAATAAGTTTAAAAGGTTTTGCATTTCTGCCACAGTGACGATTAACACTGAAAGACAATTGGTAATTTAAGTATAGGTTTTGGGTTTGATTTAGGTATAAATCTGCAAACTGTATTGGTGGAGATATTGTGTCCGCTGAAGTATGTGTCTCCTTGACATCATATTTCAAAACGTTTCATTCACATTCCATATTTTTTCTTTTCATTTTGTTGCAGCTGCAGTTTAATTGAAATTGTAAACAGACTTTCAATCAAAATGTCAACAAGTTAACTAAGTGACACTTTGTATGTACACATCCATACATTTGAAACCATGTGTAAATTGCGTCCTTGTAAATACATACAGAACTTTGGAAGTTTCTTATAATGTGCATGCGTGTGAGTGAAGACGTAGGCCAAAATTCTTCATTTATGTCAGTCAGTCAGTCAGTGTATATCAGGATATTTGTTATGCACCATCCGAGATGTATTGATTTGTACATTTGTCGCAAGGCAACAATGCATTGCAACTGTACAGACAAAATTGTCAAAACAACATATATGGAAGCACAACGATGTGTGTGTATTTTGGTAAAGCGTATGAACCCGGTGTAAATACATGTGTGTATGTACATTTGATAGAATATTTTTATTGTTGCTGGGATGAAATCCGTTGTATCGAATACAATACGATAAATTGTCGATTGAACGTGCAATTTGTTCAAATGCACGCAATGGTATTACGTTGGGTTTCTAATACATGGATGAGAGATTTTGAATCTGGTGAAAAGGTCCTTAGCTGGTTCTAGGGAGATCTGTGTAAACATTAAACCAAAGAGCCTTACAGTGACGAACTTAATAGGACCTCATCATCGTTCTCATGACGAGGAGACCAACAGAGCCTTCTTCATAGCAAAACAAAATTTAGACAAGCACGTTCAAAAACTGTACTTAGCAAGGATTGTGAAATGATTGAATGTTGTTTCTTGTAATAAACCATAAATAATGCGTCGATTGTCGATTGTCGTGCACTTCAAACGCCATATTGTGTTTCTATATTTTATGGTCTGGTCATAAAACTGATTGGGTCTGAATCGAACCCGCGACTCCTCGGACACAAGGCGATGACTATCCACCAAGCCCCACATTTATGCTCACATATGTTTATGCTTAAACAGCGATTACATCATAGAGCCTAGAGATGCCTATTTAACATGCATGATGCATAAACACACACGGAACAGGAACTTGCTGACTATCAGTCTGTATTAGCTGTGTGCAGCTACCTCATCACTGAACAACCGGTGCTCTAGCTGCAGTTTGCTGTAAGCCATGCACAGGACAGTAAAATTGCAGAGCAGATTAACTTAATAATGTTGCACAATGTCCAGCTGCATTTCAAACAAAAATAACTTATTATACTGATGTTGTCAGTCACTGTTGGTCTACTAAACCCTAACAGAAGCTTAGCTGCTGTTTGAGCCTAAGTGACAATGGCTGTGTATCCAAAAAAAACATTACCCTTTTGAGGTTTTCACATTTTGAAGTAGCATCTGGAAACATTCCCCACACGCCAGACGAGTGGGGCTGAGTGAATGTCGAATTTATTTTGTGCATATTTCGGAAAGTAAAATAGCACACACAATTTATAACAAGAAACAATGACCGACTTTTGCTGGCACCTTACAAGTGTTTACCCCAATAATGGCTTCTCGTAGGAGAAACCAACTACACAAACTAATTCTGAGATAGAGCTATCTTACCATATTCACTTTCTTCCATTTATGATTACAACATGATGCCATCCATTGACCATTTGTCGTTATCAGCACTACAGCCAGTGGTCCCACTGCTTTGACTATTAGTTGACTATGCTTCCCAAAGTAAATGGCATAAAAAAAATATTTTAAACTAAATTTCTTCCCCACCCATTCCAAACCATAATTCTCGTCGTAACATTGTAACCATCGGTGCCTGGTGTTAACGCTCTACAATTCGCTAGGGGTGCACATTTTATGGTTTAGATACAGCTTCATTCACTATGGGCGCTTTATTCACTACGGGCGCTTACAAAATTAACATTAGTGAAATGAACAATCACGATAATTTGATTTCTTATCAAATTTACATTTTACGTTGCATTTTGTTCAGAGCTTGACAAACCACATAATTTTTGAAGGGTTCTAAGCACATAATACATGCGAGTCAATTATAACAGATTCTACATAATGTTACGTATCACTCCATTTCAATGGCATGTTTAATTCATTGCTGACCAAACTGTTCCTATTAACTCTGAACTGAATTGATTGCTGTGAATATAAAAGTACAATGTATGCGCATTTGAATGAAGTACATTATACATTCAGATGCAGATCTGAAGTTATCAATGCTGCAAGACTGGATAACGCTTCACATCAAATAACAAAATTGTAGTTTTCATCTCCTCTATTCAAACAGTTTCAAGTAAAATAATTTATTATATAAACGATATAGCCCAAGTTTGATATTATTATTGTCAGAATAGACTGCAAAATTATAGGTTAACAATTTGTGAAACGAGAAAGCCAAGAGATTCCAACGTATGCAAAAGTTTTCAAGTGAATTTGCAGAAACAAGACACAGAGATTCCAGTTCCTCGATAAATGTCACTGGCACGCAGTGAAGTGCAACTGAATTCAGTGTGCTGGTTGGTGAACATTCTCTGAAATGAATTCAAAGCCAGCCTCCAAACTGGTGCAAAGACCTTGCTTTCTGATGAATTTGGCCACATCCCACGACCCACGATCTTTATCGTCAAGGACGTGTTCAGACTTCAAGCTTCCTGTGTAGCTGAAGAGGAACATCTGGTAGCGGTGTGGCCCCGACATACGCGGTGGAGACGGGCCAGTGTATCCTAGAAAATAATTTGCATAAAAAAATTCACATACTGCACAAATAGGCAGGATCATCATCTTTGGCTTTCAGTCATCAGTGACAATTGCAAACAATTTGACCCCTGCATGACTCCAATGGTGTGTGTCAATTCACACATGACTCACTTTGCATGTTATTTGTAAAAGACTTTGCAATTTGCCAGACAAACTTTTGGCTGATACTCATTAATATAATTCATTAGCTATTCTCAAATGCTCTACATTTTTTATGCTACCGGAAAATTTTTAAGCATTTGAGCACGATAGGTGAAGCACATTCATGAAATAAGAACTCCAAAGGTTGAAGTGTCATGTCACCAAAACTCAAGTTAGTGTTCAGCCTGCATATCTAAAGCAACTTAACTATGGCAGCCAGGCATTTGTGAAAAAGTGAGGAAAACTTTTAAAATATCGGCGACTACTTTTGCTACATCCAATTCAATTAATTTCATCATCACACGATTCCCTCTCAATTTCATCCATCCAAGCGATTTTAAAGGCCACCATCTGACCTATTGTAACGTACGGCCAACTTTAACTTTCAACTGGCTGTGATTGTCAATATAAACATCTATCTGTACGGAGGAGATCCAAACTGTGTCCATATTTTCAGTACAAGAAAATCATGTACTGTCCCACATAACCATGTTTCTCCTTTTTGGACACTCTTCCCGGAAGCATTAACACTATTTCTGCACTCGGCCCAATTTACACAGTACACACTCTTCGTTCGTTAATTTGCACCTGTTTAAAAACCCTGTTTACACTTTACAGTCATTGTGGTAGGCTATTAAAGTTCCAGATACATACCTGTATAAATACGTATTATATACAACATATAGATAGAATGTAGGCATAAAATTGATACTTCATGGTAACACCCATTACAGTGCTGTTGAGTATCAGCATGGCCTTCAGAGTACACAAACTAAATTAAAAATAGTGGCAAATATGCAAAAGTAAACAAGGAGATGAAATATTTATTTCAAATTTTACCTTAAACATTAAGTCATCACTCACAATTTCACCGCAAATACCATAAATACTTACCTGACAAAGTATTTCCTTGCGTAGATCCAGTTTTCAGAGATGAGCCCTATCAGAAAGAATTCACAACACTTTAACGTAAATTGCTAATATGTCTTATGCTAAATATGCTTGGCAGTTGGCAAGGATCAATTTTCTGACACGCATTTGAAAAGTTTCCTCTGCCTGAACAGATTTCCATACTTTTACTCTTTCTGTTGGTCACGCCATTCATATCGCAAACTTCTCTTCACTCAACATCCTAAAACTAATGCATTTCCGCCATCTTATGATTTCTGTGTCAATTTCTTACAGGAAACTAGAAATTTACCACATCAGTTGTTTTCTAAAAAGAAACAACTGAGTTCATATCCCTGTCATTGTCACAACGCCTGCTTTTTGCAATAATAATAATGACAATTTATATGATGCAGTAACACAGCCATGTCATTTAAAGCGTGCCTAACAACAGAAGTTTAAAAGTAATAAAGTTTAAGCGAAAACTTTGTTACGCCTCATGATATGAAAATTTTTTGAAAATCTTAAGGCATTCACCAAATGAAATTAATTAAATTAACTAACTACAAGTAAATAAAAACAAGTTTAATCTGACAATTATTCTTCTCAAAACAACAGAAGTTTAAAAGTAATAAAGTTTAAGCGAAAAAGTAAAACTTTGTGAGACATTTGAGCAAACCTGAACTGTAAGAAATTTAAAGTAAACAGAAAGTTTAATTGAGAATTTCATTTTATTTGTTACCCGATAGATAGTTTCTAAGTAAGCAACTTCAATGTGGAATACTTTCATATAGTAAAAACCTAGTTCTGTAGTCACAACAGAAATGTTCTGGGTTTATTATTGTGAGGAAGGTAGCGGTTCTCAACCGTTTGAGACTCAAGAACCACTGGACGACTGCCAAATTTCTTGTCTCGGTCACAGACCACGACTTAAATATTGTACCGCTGGCGCACTATGGTGACCATACGACCCTGTACATTTAATAAAGTAATAAATTTGACAACATTCAGTATTAGGCTAGATTTTTAGTTAATTATTGTTAATTAACTTAATTTCATGCAGCCAATGCTGCCATTAAAATGAAGACATATTAAAAAATGACAATATTTGCCTATTTTTAAGTTTATTAAATTGAAAAATATAAATTTTAAGCCTTCTTCGTGGACCACCAGGCAGATGGCCATGGACCACCGCAGACCACAGGTTGAGAACCGCTGAGGTTATGCATACAGCGTTAGCTTTTAGCGGATTTTAATGGCCTATTAACATCGCCCTTTGTAAATAAATCATTCAGAAATCTCAAAGCTCTTCTCATGCAGGGCAATACTCACAGGTATGCCAGACACAACCCAATGTCTCCAGTAGCGATATGTTGGTTCCTGTGCACTCGGTGCATCTGGATCGACCATTACAAGAAGATACTGCTTGTCTGACTGCAAAGACACAATGGCGAGCAATTTAATGAGTGCATCACTTCAAACTGGAAGATATTTGATCACATAAGGAACAGTTTTTTATTTGCCTCAACGACAATATCCCCTTTATCACATAGTCAGTCCTTGGTTTTAAGTGTTTCTAAGGAAACTAATATTAATCACAACTGGCGGGGTTGCAAAGTAATTACGGTACTGCTCCTTTATCTCTGGATTTGGAATTCAAATCCATAGCCCGCAACATTCACTACTGATTTTTGCACAGTGAACGACTGCTAAACTTCACCCCCACAGCGCTTAAGAATAATTCTTTTGACGACAGAAGTGGAAGCAGTAGTATGACTTTACCTTGCATACACCGACACGCCACTGCTCATTCGCCATTTCTAGGGGTGAATTAATACAACCGTTTTCTGTAGTCACGCTCACCGTCTTCTTTTTGAACGTGGCCGTTGTGAAGCAGTCAAGGCAAAAGAAAGAGTAAACATTTTGTCCTAACCATATTTTATATTAACTACTTGACAACAGAAAAAGCAGAACAGCCAAACGTACGTTATGGCTGCTACATTAGCATTAATTGTCATAATCGTATAAATTCTGAATTTCTAAAGCACCAATTGACACGTTGACTGTGAGGAACGAGATATCTCTTCCAAAATTTGATTTACCTGGACGACAGGGATGAGATATCCAGAAATATCTGGAAGCGCTTCTGAACGGTTGACCCTACGAGAGGCGCTATATAAATGTTTAGATACGATACGATATCTCGTTCCTCAGAGTCGGATATTGACAGCGACTACAGGCTTAACTTGGAAGACTATGGGTCTTTGCCTCTTTATGGTCGTTGACAGCGTGAGACGCCTGTCTGATTAGCATTTGAATTGATTCAGCACAGCCTGTCGAAGCCAACTGGGGTCTTTGATCCATTAGACAAGCGGCAATGCTCTATAGAGAACTTAATTACGACATGGCTTCTGCGCCTCGGATCTATTTGAACAATAGACCCACCGGTGTTACTTTATCCCCAACCGAATGTTCCTTAAAATTGTCTTGCATATGACCCATCAATGACTCCGAGGTCACTGTGTTAACACTTTGACTGTTAGGAACGAGATATCTCGTCATAAATTAGGTATGCCTGGACGCGAGGATAACGAGATATCTCGTTCTCCAGGGTCTGTATTGATGGCCTTAATAAGGCTAACAATGCTACAATGGATCTTGCCGTCT